>JARHVA010002586.1:2297500-2412500 GCA_037957365.1 Torreya grandis
GATAAACTAGCATTCCTAACAAAAATTTTCAAGGGTGGGTTTATTCTTAATCATTTAAACCCTTAGAATACTGGATAACAAAGGTTCTTTATTCCTAGCTAAAGAACCATTTTGTTTGATAGTTTAGGAAGTATGTGCTAGTTTGGAAGAACTAGGGACTTCTTTGGTTTTCTTAAATTCTTTAATTTTATCCCCTACCCTTGGATTTAAATGGGTAGTCTATTTTTAAAATTCACCTTGTTGCTTACTTCTTAGATTGTATTCTTTCTCTTAAGAAACTACAACATTAATTAATAACTACCTATCCTCAACTAAAAGAGTTCCCCCATCATAATTTTTAATCATCATAGATCTCAAATACTCAAATTCATGATTAGGTAACTCATATTATTGTGTCATGTTTATATCACAAACAAATTCAAGAGTTTGGACACATACCTCTTTCATTGCACTCCAAAATTGATCAATAGTAGTAGCACTAAACAATTCTATGGAGGCATACACTTTACTTCAAAATATTTGACCATGAAACATCATAATCTCATTATTTTTTGATGAAAACTCAGGTTATTCTTCATCTTCATCAACTCTTTCCATAGTATCATAAAAAGGATGGGGGGAAGCATTTATCACACTAATCAGTATCAAGATCATAGTCTACAACATTGACTTTGGTATTCAATGGATCAAGAGCTTCCTTCCCAACTCCTTTATTCTAATTTTTGTCATTTTTTTCATCTCAAGTAGGTCTCTTCCCTTTATAATTATCTATATTATGGAAATAGGATCTATCTTGTGCTTGATTCTAATTTTGATCTCTCTCTTGAATAGAATATCCATGAAGAAGCCCCTTCTCAACTCTAGCCAACTTGTATGGCATCTCCTTGATAGTAGTGGATAATGTCTTCATAGTTTCCTCAAGGTTAGAAATATTATTGGACTAATATTTATCAATATTGGTCAATTTTAAATCATCCTTTTTATTTAGAGGCTTCCCCACAACCTTCATATTATTTTAAATTTGAATGCCCATGTTAAATGTAAACCTTAGATTTTTGGGAGCCTTATCTCTCAATTGGTATGCTACCTTCTTATGAAATGCATCACAATATTTTATAAAATAAGATATCACTTAGCCTAATATTATCAAAAAATCTCATCATAATCTTATTAATCCTTGTTTGAAGTCCTACACATAGTCATTTGGGTTCTTCTTTATGTTTTCAAATTCTACCAGAAGAAATTGAGGATAAACTCTGTCACTATATTATATTTTAAAAACATTCTTAATTTCTTCCCATGAATATATGCATCCACATGGATGAGAATTAATCCATTCACATGCATCTTCCTCTAGTGTGTGCACAAAAAGATTAATCCATACATCCTCATGATAAATCTCATAGTATTCAATTATAATTTGAAAATCCATCAAATGTTACTCTCTAGTAATTTCATTATTCCCATGAAACTTAGGGAGTCTATTACTTAACTCAATTAAAAATTCATTGGGGTAACCCTCCATTTCATCAAACTTAATTGGTCTGAGTCTAGGAATCTTAAATGTAGGACAAACATTTTCTTCTTGATATTTATACCTTATGATTGGTTATATGGTGATTTCAAGATCATGTGACAAAGGGTTGTGAGGTAGTGAGTGAGGTGGACTTAGGGGACCAAAATGAGGAAGAGATTCAACTTGTTGAGAAGGTGTTGGGTAATAAACAAGACTATAACACTATGGTTTATCAGGAGAACTATGATAATATTCAACAAAGGGAATTTCAAAAAAAAAAGTTTAGGTGTAATTGAATTATGATGTTCCATACATTCCTTTCCTCCATAATTTTGTCCTTCGATTGGCCTCAAAACTTGTCTCCTTCTATGATGAACACTTAGCTCAGAGACAAGCTTCTTTGATGAATTACATTTAAAGGAGGATCTTAATCCTTCCATTTCTCTAAATAAGAAAACACTAAAAACTTAATCAATTAAAATGGGCACTAATCTTTCAAAACTAGATAAAATGTTAGAGTCACCACTAAAATAAATCTTCTAGAATATAACAGATCACAAACATATAGTGATACATTCTAAAATTACACTTTCTTGTAATTAGTGATGACATAAAAAAATAAATACACTAAAAAAATTAGATTAATGTTTAAAAAGAGTAAATCACTTTAAAACATGAACAACTAATAGTTCTCTATAAGAGGTTCTAGCAACACAAGTTCTAAGGATCTTGTTCTTATAAATGGCACCAATGAAGTGTTGCATAGTTGATAGCCCAAAGTATAAAATCACACTCAAATAACCTCAAATTTAAAATACATGAGATAATACAAGTAAATAATGCATGAAACTAGTCATCATACTTTAATTGATTAAATCTTTCAATCCCTAGTAATGGTACCAGTGAAGTGTTGCATAGTTGGTGGCCCAAAGTAGCAAATCATTTTAAAACATGAACAAATAATAGTTATCTATAAGAGTCTTTGGAAACACATGTTTTAAATATCTTATCCCTTGTAGCAATGTGAGTTATGTGTTGGTTTCAAGTTTTACACCTCTATAATTCAGCCCTTCATACTTGAAAAGATGGTAGACAAACATGATAAACCTCAGTTATGTCATTATAGTCAGGGAAGGGTTTAACATTTGGATGGACTGAACATAGATAATAACTGGAAGACACCAATAAAGGGTATGGTTAATTCCATTCTACTTATGATTCTACCTGAACTAAGGTGAGAGGACCTACAAGGTAGCTTGCTCACTAGGAGGGATACTATAGTTAAATATCTAGGGAATTATTGGCACACATACAAATCTGATCAAAGCATAACCAAACTAGCATTGTCCACTTAGGAAGAGTTATCAGACAAATTGAGTAAATGTTTTTCATTCAAACACAAGCTACTAAAGATAGATAAATTATGATTGTAATCTTACTTTATATATATAATTATTTGTAACTAAGGACCAAAAAGAAAATTATAATGCTAGTCTTCAAGGATCAATCATAAACACATTTTAGATTTACAATACTTATGCATTTATAAGCAAATAACACTTTAAATCTTTAAAAAATGTATTATTTACAAGGTTAGCATAGGTAATATTAGTTAGGTATATATAAAAGAGTTGTGGTGGCTTCCAACACTAGGAATTCCTTAAACTGCCATGTTATCATTCATTTTAGGATGTAAAAGACTAGTAAACAAGATAAAAAAATTTATCAAGAATGATTTGCATTCATTGATACCAATCCAATGCAAACATTAAGATGACCTTTGAAATATCCAAATCATATAATTTAAATTATGCCTCAATAATCTTCTCCTATAAACTCCATAAATCTAGGATATCCTTAAAATATTATCAATAAGACATTCTTAAATCACAATTTAGAAAGGAATTTATAATGAAATTTCATTCCTAAAATGACTACCATTATGAGGCATAAAACTAGATACCCAATCAATAGTGCATGAATGATGTGAGATTTCACTTCATTAACATGAAAGAGTAGAAATCATAGATAGTTTCCATTAACTTGAAATTAAATAAATATACATCATTGTTTAACATCCTAACATGGTGAAAATCATACTAGATTTGATCTGAAAAGGGGAAGACATATACATAAATGCTCTTATAGTTTTCTAGTTAATGTATAAATTCAATCACCTTAGCAACATAAGCAAAAAACATAACAAATTTTTTTGAAAATTAAAAAATCCCTTGTAAAGAGGACACCTCCTCTTTCTTATAGATAATTTTCTCACCCATAATATTCCTAAAAGATGCTCCATCTAGAAGATATATTTGCATATGCCTAGAAAATCTCATGCTCTCCAAGGTAATGATTTTGGTAAATTAGTCGTCCATGTCATAATAATATCTGATATTCCCAACTAATAGATTTATTTAAACGGGATAACCCTCTCATTCTTAAGTCACTAATATATGTAGAGTTTTCATGCAATAGTTGCCAATGTCACCTTAGACAAAAAAACTTTAGAAGATGTAATTGTTTATTATCCTTAGATCAGTTGGAATATAGGGGAAACCCATGTCTATGGGGAAAGGAATAAAAATAATCCTTAGCACAAATATCTTAAGCCATCATCCAAGTTTTCAAATATTCACTTCTTGAGAAAGGGCATAAATTGTTTAGGATGGATTTGGGAACTCACACACAACACACATAGCATTAATATATTCTAGTTTCACTTGTATTTCTTGTGTAATTATAGGATTAAAAATATTATTATTTTGGAGTTAATGTCTTTCTCAAGGTCATTTAAATATTAATATGAGTATTAAATAAAATGAGTTACCCCATAGTCTTTGGAGTTCCACACTAAAGACATTTAGGTCTTCATTATTTGCATTTGAAGTCTTCATCTACAACATCTATTGTAAAGTGCCACTAGAACCAAGGGGGATATTTATGCAATTAAAATATAATCCAAGGTAGGTATATTTATCACTATTCTCTTTCTTTTAATTTTCTAAGTACCTATATTTTATTTTCTTGTTATTATATTAACATGTATGTTGTTGCCTTTTCCTAGTTCCCCTTATACCAAATAAGCTGGTATAGTATAAATTCCCTATTATTTTCTTTATAATCATCTCCATTGTATAATTTATCTCTTGTTTAGTTTTATTGCTATCATGGATATATGTTACCCTTATTCATCAATTCTTTGCAGTAGGTTTCCTTACTATATCCTTGATTCCACTTTACTACCATTTCTATATCATTGATTTATTTTGAACCTAGTTGTGCCCATATTCCAGTTCTTATCCATAGGATTTGGGAACATATACCCTTGATATTGAGTGTGGATTAACCTATACTAGATATATGTCTACACTAAATATTTTCACTCTACCTTAAATTATATGAAAACCTTAAGCTATGATCTCTTATTTTTAACCTAGTATATTGTATTGATCATCTTACCTTATGCATACATAATGGTGAATATAACATTAATCACATCCCATTACTTGTTTTCACTTTGGCTTGACCATCATATACATTTTGGTGAATGTGACATGAATTATATCCCATTTTTTCATGGATTGTCCTCATGTTTCCATATATATCTTCTTAGATATTTTGATTTGATAAATATCTCTTGTCAAATCCTATATCCTTTTATTCTTTGAACTATCCTCACATTTCTAATATTTATAATTATTCCATATTTTTTCAATGACGTCTTTTATTAGGATTTTTTATCAAGCCTCAACCCATTCCTATTTTTCATGGGTCACTACTTTTTACCTTTCATGACCACCATTGAAGGAAATTACTCCTAGTAAAATTGATATACTCTATTTTACACCACCAAATATCCACATGAAAATTTTACCACTTATGAGGATCCTAATGATGACACCTTTAGTTCTACTGAATATCTCTAATACAATCTTCCCACTTATACCAATACTTATGAGAATCCTAATGATGACACTTAAAATGGGACTAAAGATCCCCACTATGATCTTATCATAAATTATGACCCCACCTTATACACCTATAACATGGTTTAAAATCAATATACAATTTCCCATCTGTGATGATGATTACAATGACAAAGGTGATAAACAAAATCCTCCCATCAATTTTTTATGACATAAATGAAAATCCCTATGATGATTTTCTCATTTTTAGTAGTCCTCACTATAACTCAATTAATTATAAGCATAGTTTCATTGATTTATAGCCACCCTACCTCCCCCTATAAGACCTTATATGGATGAGTTATCAGACCTAATATCACATTTAAACCTTCCTTATCTAACTAGCATTTTTAAATCATCATCTCAAGAAGATAACTTATCTCACTTGCCTAGTCAAAAATACATTATTGGTCATGTTGATTTTTATAATACCACTTATAATACTATTAATACCTCTAAAAAAGGTCCAATTTTATTTTAAATCACCACCAAATCATAAAAATATACTCTAATTACTTATTTTAAATTATACTAGCCATGTTTATATAATTCTACTAAACATAGATCAACCCAAATATATCAATGGTTTCAATATACTTCATTTAAATATAAAATTTTATATTTGCATCTACCATGACACAAAATTTTTAGATAACGTTATTCCTCTTACAAAAAACTACATCATCCATGACATATAATGTGTCGATACAACTACAAATTTGATTCATGTCCCATCCAATTGCATTGACCATTATAGAGAATGTGTCAATATAGTATTAAGTTTGTTTTATGTTACATATAAAAACATAATATAAGACACAATAAATATTTATATAGTTATAAATCTTAATGTTTTGTAAACAATTGCATCATCCATATAATATAATGTATTGATACAATTACAAATATGAATCTTATTACATCTAACAATTTGGCCATGACATAGACTGTGTTGATATTATTTTATTTTTTCCCTATCATATCCAACTATATATACCAAACATTATATATTTTTTATATATTATTAATCCATATTCATGTTACACATATTTTTGCTATCTATGTCAATATAATCATACTCATCCCAGGCTAGATTATTTGTATCAATAATGTTAATATAATTATGTTTAGTGTGAATTAGCCTTACAATATTGACTTGATTGATATTATTAATATAAATTTCAAACCACGTCCTAAATATCCTAATATTAACCTAGATGCCACATTCCATATTGTAATATATATTTACATAACATATAACATCATTACTGTATAGTTCATTCTTGAGTTTCAGTCCACTCCTACCATATATTACATGTTTATTTATCTTTTGATTCTAATCCTCTTCTTCATTCACATATTGCATAATATTATAATTCCCATCATTTTATTATCTTAGAATTTTGGGAATATTTTAATGCCTATTATTTTATTCATTCACATGTTGGGGCATATTATGATGCTTGTCCTTCTCTTGTTGTAGCCTTTGGGGCATATTTAGATTCTTTTCATTAACTTAGTCCACACTTTAGGAACATGTTATAATGTCCATATTAATTATTCATAAATGTCGGGATAATCTCACCCACACATCATTGAGATAATTATCTAAAATATTAACATGAAATATAAACAATTTTAACTTTGAGAAATATTTTGAGATGCATCCTCTATCCTTACAAATTTACATTTTATGATTTACATTACATGTTATTTCATTTAATAAAATATTTAATTCACATTCAATTTCTTGATTGTATTTATTTTATTTTATTTTTAGCTAATATTTATTTTATATTATTTTTTGACTCTTTTTTTTGAAACTTATACATTCTTTACCTACACCTTTGGGTTTCTTATCATCTGCATTATCACATGTTCCTAGTTATTTTGTGTCTCTTTATTTTTACCTTATTAAATTCAATTATTTTTTTCATTTTGGATCTTTGGTAACACCTCTCAGTTTTATATGACCCTTGCATCTTTCTAATTGCCTTGGTAATTTATTTTATAGATATACTTTGTTAAGTTAGCCATTGATTGCCTTTATATATATGCTAACATTTACTCATCCTATGTGACTTTTATCACTTTTTGGGCACCTAAATAATATTATTTATAGTTCCAAACTTCTTAATTTTTTATAACCATTAGTTACCTTATGGTTATTTGTTATCTTTTGACATTCCCCCTCTTTTAGGATATTTTATTTTGATTTATAGTTTGCCTTTATTTACCTTGTGAATATTTGGTAGAATCTCTTATTTTTATGTGATTTTGGTCTACTTTTATAATTTATTAGTATTGTCTTATAGTAAATTTTTTTTCATACATTGTTTATCTTATGGTTCCTTGGTATATTAAATAATCATTTCATGCTTGTGGGATTTGATATCTTTTTTAAACTTTATATCTTTTTTGTAAATATGCTTATTCCTACTTATATCTATGCCTCTTATGTTTTTGGTTTGTGAGTTTCATGGCGAGACATTTATAATGCAACCATTCCCTCCTCATAAACACCCATCATTAATTTTCTTTATATCCTACTCCCACTCTTAAACTTAGTTATGTGTCTTGTTGAAAAGATAAGGAAATGATCAAAAGTTTTTTTTTTTCACTTAGAGTTAGTTATATTCCCTTATGTCCAGACTATATAAATTTATCTACATGTTTTCAAACACATCCTTACCCTTTATTATGATCTAGTTTCAACATACCTATCATTGTATCATCTTACATTTGTACATTTTTTGTTGGGGTAGCAATATGCTATTAGACACTTGGTAATATAATTATTGACCTATCTTTACTTCACATGACCTATGCATACACATATGTCTCTTTCACACCTTTATCACATATATAATTTTATTCTAAGGGCCTAACATTTATGATTTTATATCAGTAACATATAAAAATTCCATGGACTATATTTTAATTGTTTAATATAATAATCAAGTTATATCTTGATCATTATATCACTGTTCTTATTATTTTATATGCCTCTAGTAATAATTAGAAAACTTTATATTTTTAAAACTATCCACCTCCACTACACTCATTTGTGTGACAAGATATATTTATTTAAAAAATTAAAATCATATCTATGGATCATCCTTATATTTTTAATGTCATTATAAAGGTAATTACCCTAAAAATTAATATTTTTATACACCAATAGGTCTAATCATATTTACATAATATCTAGCAGTTATCAATAAGATATATATACAATTATGCACATCAAGAGGGACTTATATAAAACTCACAAATTATAAAACACTTAACATAAGAAGGCATTATCCAAGTATGAAACTTCTAAGCCAAGTCAATTTTACCATGGTCAAGTGTCAAAATATAAATCATAGGTTACATTCATAAAATGAGAAACATTACACATATACATCTAAAGGGAAGAATTATGTGATGTTTAGTTTCCTTCCTTGAAGTATTAGAGAGGTATTATATGTTCATCCATTAAATAGGGAGTGGTTAAGGTTATCTCAACCCATCACTCTTCCAAAATTGTATAGGTTAACCTAGTGTCACAAGTGGAATAAGGGTTTTGAACTAAAGCAGATAGGTTTTCAATAATGGCACACACAAAGAGATCTTTATATTTGCTAAGAAAATAGTTTATAAGAAATAACAATAGACTATTCACAAGTAAAGATACATAGTTTACAAGTAAAAATATGGTAGAAGGTAGATACATATCTTTGATGCAGGTGTTCAAGTCTTAAAAAAATCATCCAAGTATATTCATATATCTAGTTTACTAATCCAAGTGACTCCAACTTCATTTAAAGTCCTTTCTACCACTTACACATAATATCGAATGGTAAAATATTAGATACTAAGATAATTACCATAGTATTATTAGTACTTTCCATAATTAGTAAATACTAATTATTCAATCAAATTATTTTTTATCATTTAGATTTATATGTTACTTCCATATATCATATTCAAAAACATGTATTATTGATCACGTTTGTTAATCCAAAATAATGTAAAACATTCTGATTTACATGATATTATTATTTTTCAAATCTTTTTGGGCTTACCAAGGTCAGTTTTAAGATTGTACTATTTTCTAAGGTGTAGGTCTAGGAGTATCTACACATCATGGCCTTTAGTTTCTCATTTTTAGTGGGTAGTTGTAAGTTATATTGTGTTAGTCATATTTAAAACCCATTTTTAGTATTTCAAATATATATAGATAAGGATAATATAAAAATAAAAATTATTCAAAAACCATATCATAATAAAAATTATTTTTATCTTATAAAACTTCAATCACACCTAAATTTTATTCTCCTTTTAATTTAGACTTGTTATCATTATGACAAATATTGGCTCTCAAATCCACATCTCAGGATTTAGTTGAAAAATAATATAAAATATATGATATGAAGTTGTGTAATAGGGTATATGACTCTTTTCACTAAAAATAGGTTGAGACATGAGGATAAAAAAATGGGAGATGTATATATACTCTTTTAAATTTTCTAAACTAAGGGGAGAGGCTATGCAACAATATATAATGCATTACAAGCTTCAAAGAACACTAATTTTAATAAATGACTTAGTCACTATGATTATTCCACCCAATTTATTTTCACTATAAATGTAATTAAAAATCACTTAGACTTTAGATAGATTTAGTAGAAAGATGTGAATAAAAAAATTTAAGGCTTAAATGCTTAGTATTCATAGTTTTACTTGTATTCATAAAATAAAATTAACCATTATGAACTAGAATGTATGAGAGTAAAAATCCTTGTAAAATATGAAAAGTGAGGAGACCTCATAGGAAAAAATATTACTAAAAAGGAATATAAAAGGAATGATCTAGTAAATTTTGATTGATGTTATGAATAGTATCTTTTTACTATTGGGACATAGAGTCCTTTAGGATTCAATGAACAAACTAGTGATAAAATAAAAGAAACTCAACAATTAATTATTGTTTTTAATACTTAATAAGCTTAGATATGTAAAAAATAACCAAAATGAAGAACATGCCATTAATTATTAAAAATTTTTATCACATATAACTAAGAACAAAGAAATAATGAAATGTGATTAAACCTTACACAATAATCTAGATGTGTATTGGATTTCAAAACTTAGACTCATAGTAGGAAAAATTTCACAAAGGCCTAATTATTTTTTATAATTATTAAATAAGACACAGATTATACAAATATTTTTACAACTCAAATACACATGAAAACTATGTGCAAGGTCTCATAGGCCTATGACCACGTGTCAATTTCAACATATAGGGACTCTATCAATTATAAAAAATTTCTTAGTTCCCTTGAGACACACTAGTCCTTAAGTAATTTGAGGATATCATTAATTTTAACATGAAACTCAAGTAGACTCAACCTTGGAGAATATAATTTCAATATAGACTCACCATGCTGATAGCCAAAAAGTTTTAGATTAAGTAGGAGATAAACTATTTTAAATTTTTTATCTTTTTCTCAAGATCACTCTAGAGAATTTTCATCAAGGAAAAATAAGAGGGAAAATTATTAAATTATGGATAATTACACTCTTATCCAACCATATTTTTTCATTACGTATGTAAATAATACTCAAATGTCTTCTTGGGGAATGCATTGACAAGTAAGAATATATCTCAATTTTAATCAAGAATTAATAGTTTTCTATAGATCATAACATGGATAAAAAAATAAATTGTCATAGAATAAACCATTTACAATGCAAATTTTGGCCTCAAAGAAACATGTATATCACTTTAATATAACACATCATAATATGTGTTGTAGCATGAAATTAGTAGGATTTAAGATGAATAACCTTTGCATATAGACTACACTCAAGATCATAATTTTTCCTATAATAACCAATAATTAAACTAAAATAAAATGTAGGGATCACTCAAAGATAATTAATGGGTATTTTTGTGACACTTGTAAGCTTTTGTAACTAATTGTGAATAATGAGTTGTTATTCCACCATTAAAATAAACACAACTATAAGTATATCTCTTATTCACATAAATTCCCTTTGAATTTGAGATAATGTCATAGCCACTTATGGGATCTATAAAAAGAGATCAATAATGATAAATAAATTACATGCATAACTTTGGATATGGTCACTGAACCAATTCACTATGATTATTCATCTATTATCTTGATTGTTACTAAATTACAAGATTTTGAAAAGGATAAGTCCTTCAATTTATGGCTTATATGATCTAAAAAAATGTTGGGGAATTAAACTTATCATGTGTAAATTTTTTACTAGATCACTCCTTAGAGTCCATTAAGACATTGTTTAATTCTTGATTCACTTTCTATTCTACAAAGGGAGTGAGATATGTGGTTGCTATTGATTATCCATGGAACCAAAAACTATTTTAATCTAAATAAAACCCTTTAATCCTTTGAATTACATTTTTATCATCTATACATTTGGGGCTATAGATTAGTATTAAATAAATTATGAGGTATAGTTATCTTATAACCACCACCTATCACTTCCACATTTGATAGAATTATTGATTTATCCTTGATTAATTTTTACTCATTTTTGACCTACAATAGCCTCTATATCATCCACATAGCATAATTATATTATAACACATAAGATACATGTGTAATATCCATGTTGGTTATGTATTAAGACACATGGTGGCATAGGATTGGCCATGCACCATGGACTCATAAAGTTCTCTTAATCTTCCCCTTTCTATGTAGTCCCTAAATGGTGCATGGAAAGTAGTATTTAGAAATAGAAAATGCACTCACATGCCATACCCCCATTTTTATGACTCAAGTTTTGTTGTTATAATTACACGAGGAGATTTTTTTTACTAAGAATGATTATTAGATGATTGTTATGATATTTATCATATGGTTCATTCTTTGTGATTGCATGTTTAAAACCATCATTTTTTTAGTTCAAATAGTAAATTATGATGTATTGTCATTTTTTGTTCAATGTAATATTTTTAATTTTTATCAATAAAATTATTCCACATGTGATATTATTTTAAATATAGACCAAGTTCTGTTGATTTTGTGTACATAGATCTGTAGGTGTTTAGATTATCCATCATAGCTAGACTTGGCTATAGGGAAATTACTGAAGAAAAAATTAAAGCAAAAAAGGAAAGAGATATAAATTAGGACCATTAGTTTATGAGTAAATTTTAATATTTTCATGCATATACTTATGTCATTCAATTGTTTTCTCTTGAATAATGTTTAACTATTATTAATAAATCCTTGAAATTAAGTAATTTTGTTGGAAATTGACACCATTTATAGTACCAAACTCTTATGATAATTTTACACATAATTTGTTATAAAAAATTGTTATGAAATGAAAACCTAGCTTGGATAAATCCTTATATACATTGTCTTAGGATTGAGCATTGAGTCAATATCTAATTATTAATAGCATAGAAAAATGCTTCAAAAAAGTGGGGGATTTGGGTTTTTATGTTAAATAAAATAAATGAGTTTGAATATACCAAAGGTAGCATAAATTAAACAAGGGAACTTAAATTAAGGAATACAACTTGGCATACCAAGCCATAGGCACCTATTTGAGGCCATAGAGCTTTAAAGTCTAATGAATAAAGAATAATCCTACTCAAAACCTTGTGGTTACTCCATATAGATCCCCTCCTCAAGGTATTTATAACTAAATTTACTCTTCACATCCATATGATGAATCTCCCAATGATGATCTGTAATAATTGGAAGAGTGAGTTATATATATTTCATCTTTTTAGCTAATTCAAAGGTTTCAATATAGTCAATACTAGGGACATGTGAAAGACCTTTGTAAGTAGTCATGCTGTGAATTTATCAACTAACCCAAATATTTTAAGTTTTGTTCATTAGATCCATATACATCAAAATCATTTCCTTCCCTTAGGAAGGGGGTACCAAATCCTATGTGTGGTTCTTAATCAAGTAATTATATTCCTCATGCATAGTTTTATCCCACTCAAGACTGTCATATGCCCCATGAAAAGAACGTGGATCAAAATAAAAGGTAACCCTATAATTATGATCATGTAAACTTGGTATATAATGGATCCCCAACCCAATCACTTGAACTATATAGTGTTTGTCTATCCTAAATATGACCTAAAGTTAGAGATTTAGAATGACATCCCTCAAAAAGTAAAACATTACTAGGAGAGGAAGGATTTTAACTCCCATCACTTATCTCATCATCTAAACTAGAATAAGAATATTCATCATTATTAATTTTCTTAGGGTGATTTAAATCATCATAAATTTCATCAAATCTTAGTGAGTTAAAGGAGGATGGAAAAGTGTCAAGTGTGGAGTCTAAAGGAACCTCTTGAAGTTAAACACTATTCTCAATGATCAAATCATGTTTTTTTGGATGAATAATCATGTATCATTTAACACCATTTGGATACACAAAGAACATACAAGCCCTACTCTATGTATCCATAACCTTATGTCTCTTCTTGGGAATAAGGGCCATAGTTGGAGATACAAAAACTATGAAGTTCTTAACTATAGGTTTCTAACCATTCTAATATTTCAAAAGAGTGATTAATTTTAATGTTTTATGAGGAACTTAGTTATGGATGTAACATTCAGAATTAATGACCTCTTCCTAGTATTGACATGTAAGGTATATCAAGTGTATCATATAATTTTCCATTTCCTTCAAGGACTTGTTATCTCATTCTACAACATGATTCTATTAATTTTATATAATTTTACATTGTAAATCAATCTATTATGAAGTCTATAACTACTCAAATTGATGGTTAACATAATAACTATTATTATATATGTGTAAAACTTTAATGGTTTTCCCTAAATATTTCTCCACAACAGTCTTGAAGTCCTAAGAATGATAAAAAATGTCATACTTTTATTGAATAAAGTACACTCGAGTATACCTTGAAAAATCATCAATAAAATTAAGAATATATCTGGTCCTACTAAATGAATGTTATGGAGAATCTTAGCCTGACTAGTGGTATGGGGAATCTTAACCCTCCCTAAAATTCAATATTTATATATCTAGAGTAGGATCTATGGCTCAAATGAAATAAATGAAATAAGTATCTATAAATTTAGAAATAGAGATAATGGACCATAAATATCACTATGAATTATCTCCAAAATATGTAGAACTCTCCATGATTTTCATTTATTGTACTTATCTTTAAGATGTTTAGAAAGAATTAAACCATGGTAAACACCATAAAAAAGTGGACAAGAGGAAACCCTATAACCATATCATGTTGACTATTTTTTTTCAAGTAACAATAGTTAATATGGGAAAGTCACTCATGGCATAGCTTACTCACCCCATCTAAGTGAATTAATAGTGTAGTAGAAGGGTGATCAAGAGAAAAGTGTGAGAAGTTATAAAACCATGGATGATGATTTTATTTCCCAACTACCATTGTATAATGATTATGAAATTTCATAATGACCATATTATCTAGCGTAAAATAAAATATCTTTCCTAATCCAATGTGATTTATTTTATAATTAGATATGAGATTATTTGATAGTGATGGAACACATAGAACATCATGTAATGTTCCATCACTCACTTTAATAGACATTCTCCCATAAAATTATATAGAATTATCATAACGCATCAAAATAAAAGTCCATTGGAATAAAAATAATTGATATGGATGGGTGAATAAATTTCCTCAAAACATTCATTCAATTCCACTTAAGCGTACATGAACCATTCATACAAACATGAACATTTAGCAAAACAAATGCAACCATGCAAGATTATGAAACAAGATAACACATTACATATGTGGGAAAAGCTTAAGGGGAAGAAAATACATTGATATTATACAAATGGAATATATTACTATAATACAAAAAAATAATCTTTAGTGAATCACCAAGTCCACATGGATCACTAACCCCAACTAGTCAAGCACCCACTCAACTAGGCTTTAACAAGCACCAAAATGCAAGAAGGAACCAACCCCCTAGATGACTCAACACCAAATTAGACACCTAAGACTTTTGATTAAATTCAAAAAACCTTGGTTTTTACATAATATATGATGACCTCCTTATTTATCTTTTCTCATTCTTATATCCCTTTGAAACTACCTTTTAGGTTTCTTTGTTCAGCTACGTCTCTTCAAGACAAATTAGTTCATGTGACCTTTATATTCATATAGAGTACCCATATTAAATATTCATGAAAATTTATATACACCCATATTATTGTCTACAATACTTAATTATATTTAACAATGTGTTTTTTCATTCGCATTCACTCTATATACACAAATAGGCCTATAACTATCTTTTGTGTGTGTGTGTGTGTGTGTGTGTGTGTGTGTGTGTGTGTGTGTGTGTGTGTGTGTGTGTGTGTGTGTGTGTGTGTGTAATTCCTTGTTCATATGCCACTTAGTTGTATAATCACCCTTAAAATTTTAGTTTATCCATTTAATAGGTATTATTAAATATAATAAAAATTATTCAAATTAATATTTAGTCCCTTTAGGTCTATCATAACTCTATTAGACTTTATTTCACTTTTAGGTCTACCTTAGGACAAATTACACTTTACCCTTCTTGGAACACTTTAAAAATAAAAAAATGGTATACAAATATCATATAATAATAAAATATACCCCCATTGATGTCTTATAGGCTCAAAAACACATTCTACAACAAATCACTACATGAAACCCCTCATTTGTACTTAGTCCTATTAGGCCTGTGTACACCAAAAATATGCTTTTCAATATTGAAGCTCAAACTCACTTAATCCATTAAAAATGATAAAAAAAAGTGTATATATAGAGTATATATGACCTCATAGTGATCACCATATTATTTAAATACTTAAACTTAGGGAAAAAAGGCTTAAACTCATCTCTTCAGTATGCTCACTAAGAACTCCCAAAACTGTAAAAAGCCAATCATAAAACTAACTGGCATATAAAACCTAAAAGGATAATTTTAGTGATTATAAATAAATTAAAAATATTATATAACATATTAAAAACAAACTTAATAAAAAATTCCACAAACTCTAATATCAAACATTGATCTTTCATACCAATCCTCTGACCTTATCTCACACAGTCTTGCATGAACCAGACAAGCCATTTTGACTTCAACTTTTCAACCTATTAAACTAACTTAAAAGATTCTAAAAATGATGAAAATTAATTAAAATTTATATAAAAAAACACCATATGCATTATATACTTCAAATTAAGGCATATATACTTAAACTCATCACTACAACTTGTTTACTCAAAATTGTCAATTTATCTTAAAGCACAGTCATGGTGACATTGGCCTTAAACACATATATTAAAAACTTTAAAGACTTATTATTAAATTATATTATCATATTAAATATTAATACCATATTAAAATATAAACACCATATGTTTTAGTGGTAACTATTGGTCTTATAAACCAATTTGTTGACCTCACTACACATAGTCCTCACTAAGCCAGACAAACCATTTTGGCTTCATCATTTTCACTACTGCACATAACTTAAAATATTTATACCAAAAATTAATAATAAATAAAATTACAAAATAACATTTCCATTCACTTGGTTTCATCATTCTATCATGATAACACATTCCTAATTATCCTCTCATTATTGCCTAGGTTTTTCACTATTTACACCATTAGGTTTATTAGCAACTAGATAAATTGAATGATTGGTTTATCACACTTGAGTACTATAAAATATATATAAACCTTCATGGACATAAAATATGAGTATTTAAATTCTTCCTCCATCCATTTTTTACTATGTCTAATACAACTTTTGACTTTTATAGCAACTTCTTCCAAAACAAACATGTAACTCAACATTTTTTCTCTCTTATCTCTAAAAAATACCACCTTGAGGTACCTGGGAGAGTCTAATATAGGGTATAATATCTTACATAATAATAAAAATAAATCCTAATCACTTTTGAGTAACATCTTCATTGTTGGGTCTTTATTAAGGTTCTAAGAGGGTTTAAACATGTTTCCACTCTTAATGATCATTCATAAATCATAACCCCTCAATACAAAAAATAATGCATATAATTTTGATATAGGACCATTAACCATATAACATTAATATCTTAGGTTCCAATTCAAACTTTTTACTAGATAATGATCACCAGAAAATCCTTCTCGGGTTGAGAACCCTCAATTCTACACACTCAAGAGACCTTCAAACACATTTTCATGACTTTTCCTACAAAACATGACCTAAAAATTGGTAAAAATACTTAAAAAAAAATTAAAATTTTCTTAAAACACTCACATATCAATAATTTACTTGGAAACAAAACCTTATACCCCATAAGGCCATACTCTCTCTCTACACCATAGTCTTCATGCTACATTAGACCTAGAAACACACCTTCATACCACTATTAATGAATTATACACATTATAAAAATTAAAAATAAAACTCATACAACCTTTCATGCCTCTACACATCCATCTTACCAAGTCACCATACTCATACCTTCTCTCATAAAGACTTTACATACCAGGACTAGTGTCATGACTAGACTTCTTAAGCAATCAAAACTTGACAAGTGAGATTTAAAAACTTATGAAAGTATCTAAAGCTCAATTAAATGATAAAAAAATTTCAAAAAACCTCTCACAATATTTTTCTCACTTATTTCACCAAAATTCACTATGTACACCTTCTCACAAGGTCTAAACTAGGCTTCTCAAGACACCATGTACTCAAGAACTAATACTCAGACATGCTTACCTCAATGATATCATTTAAAAAAAAATAACACTCTCAAACCATTGCAAAAATATATTTTTGATAAACATTCTCTCATTACCTCTCATATACCTAGAGTCTCATAACCATGTTTTAATGCTCACTTGACCATCATACCTCTTTGTGAAAAATAGGACTAATGAAATGAAACAATAAACTTAATGACATTAATGATAATATTAGTGACATAAATGATAAATAAAAACTCACCTTATCACACACCTCAATGATCATCACCATGCACCTTGACAAGATGCACCCTTTTGACATTAATGACAATAACATGCTAACAAAGTTATCTAACATGGATCCAAGGATGAAAAATGTTATGTGATGTGTCCATGTGATGAAAATAATAAAAATATATAACCCATGTGTAATTATAGGATGAAAATACAATAAGGTCCTTACTCTTTAATTTCCCCATACCACTATATTTTAACTTAGAGGAATCCTGAACTGGTGAACTTTGTGTGATGGAATCAAGGACACTTATATTATTATTCTAAATAATTTTTCACAAGTGATCTATCCTGTTTATTCATAAATTTATTTTCATCATGCCTAATTATATTAAAATAGGCACATTTGACCTTATTTTTCTTAGGTTTGGTATTTGAAAAAGAGGTTTTAGTTGTTACTTTGGATTAAACATAAGTTTTCTTGTACTTATTTTTATCATAATCCTTATTTTTTTTTCTTATCTTGACTATTTTAAGTCTTATGTTTTTCATGACTAATAATTATGACATGAGACTTAGAGAAATTTAGTTTACCCATTTGAATAATCTTATCTTGTTCCCTTGTCAAGAAGGTAGAAAAATAATCCAAGGATGACATGGTCCATGTATCTTCAAGGGAAAATTTAATGTCATGGAAGGCATAAATAAAAATATAATGTTTAAGACCTAACATATAAAGAATTAAAAGGATCAATTGTTCATTCTTTCTCTCTATGCTGCATAATCTCAATTACAACCTAAGTAACTTAAATTTGGTCAATAAGTCTTGTATTGTGTCAATGTTTAATGGAATCACACTAATTAGCTCATTATACAACTCATGACCCCCCATTACATCCTTATTTCCAAAGAATTGTTTCAAAAATACCCAAACCTCATTATGTCTCTTGATAGATTAAATGTGAAGGAATAAGTCAGGATATACTAATAGACATAGTACAGCAAAGGCCTCATCACATTAGTTTAAACACTAAGAATTTTATACATCTAGTTTTGAATTAGTTTCATTACACATAGAAATTATGTGTAAACCATTAATCCTCAATAATATTTGTGTTTTGGTTTACCACTCATGATAATTATATCTCATGATAGTTATATGGTGTGAGAATTGGAATCATATTATAATCCATAATGCATTGAAATATATATTTCAATAAATTAATGTGCAAGAGAGAATAAAAGGTTTAACACAACCCCCAATAAAAATATAAAAAATAACCCCTTAATATTAAATAAATGTATTTTATCTTAATGAATAAAAATATTATATTCATGTCTTATAATCATCATATTCCATGAAACCTTACATCATTGAGTAATTTTATAATATAAATTATGCCATCTTTAAATATTACCACATTTTACATGCATTTATACCTGGGTATTTACCACTAAAACATAAAAAATTCATCTTTGAAATATATTTTCATGGATCTCAATACCATTTTCTAAAGTTCTAGATTTTGAAAATTATAGGAGGGTGCTCAAAAACATTAATTTTAATTGCCAATTGAATTTTATTAAAAATGTCCATGTATTTTATAATAAACACATTTAACATCCCAATATTTTAGTTATCATGTTGAAAATTATAAATAAAATAAATTAATAAAAAAATTAAGAGTGGGAGAAAACCCAAACCCTAACCCCTAACCTAATCTGAGTTAGAAGACACTAAAAATAAATTCAATGGAAGTTAATGTTTTTTGTATCTCACCATTGTTTAAATTTTGGAATAATAGGATGAAGGAATGGGTCATAATATTTACTAGAGGATTATATGTTTTAATCATACATGGAATTGATCAAAGCCATATTTACTCCCTATATTGATGGATTCATGCCTACTTTTTATGAGTTGTTAATAAATTAAAGGTAAACTAAAAAAGCTAACCAATCATGGTTATCTCTAATTTTTTGGTTTTAAAATATAGCTATGGGAATTATAATTTTGAGGGACACAGAGGAAAATATTGGTAAATGGAAGAAAGCATAGAAAAGTGAGAGGAGAAAGGAATGGTATTTAAAGTATTGATAGAGAAGTTATTATTTAAGCTTGGACTTGGTATTTCAAAGCAAGTATTATAATTTCATTTTAATTTGAAATGAAGTTTTTATTTGGAGTTATACCATTGTGTGAAAAATAATTTTTAAAACTTACTAATGGTGTTTAAAATTAGGTAATCTCTAAAAGTTAATAACACCTAGTCTCAATATTTTATGGGATTGATTGAATACCAACCAATAGGGTTGTATATATATATATATATATATATATATATATATATATATATATAATGTTGGAGACATAGTATTCTCTTTGATAGTATAATATATTAAACTCTAATACATAATACTATTATTATATGGCCATACCTTTTGAGATAATATGAAGATATTGGAACATTTTACAAGCCTAAAACAACTTACTTCATCCTACACATGTTCACCTTCTTCTCCTTCTATCTCTTCCTCTCTGTATACTATGAGCTATCACAACCACAACCCCCATTATCTTCTTTTTAATCTTTTCCTTCAACCTAATCGCCTTCCAACTTCCCACCATTAACGTCAGATTAAACTTTCTAAAAAATGTGCATGCCCATATAAATCAACCAAATCCACATTATGTCACTATGCAAACATAAACAACTCCATGATTTTATCCAAACTATTCTTAACCAAAGTCAACAGATGATTAGAAACCCTAATCATCTTGAAGCTTCTATAAAAATCTGTAAATATTCATTATAAAATCAATATTATATTTTCATGTTATTGAATTTACAAACCATCCAAACAAACAAATAAACCATGAGTCATAAAACATCTTGCTACCATGAAAAGAATATCAACTTAGTTGATAAAAGCATTCCATGCAAAGTTGACCACTTGACTAATGTATTAAATACATTGTATGGTAATACTATATGTATTCAATGACTATAGTTTTAATGTTAACATGCCATCCACAAAACAAACACTTTATAATTACAATGATTTCCCAAACATTTAATAATAACCAATATCTAATGTATTATGAATATGAAACATTTAGTCTAACATTAATCAAATACATTGAATTTTAAAAAAATGATATTTATACCTTTCAACATAAAAACAAACATATATTCACATCATAATAATATTATTTTATTATTATTACCTATGTCTTATAGATCAATAATAATAGAATCTATTTATACTTTTTTATTTCCTAGATAACATCAAAATGATATACTATAAAGACATTCCAAATAAGGTAGTACGGTAAGTAAAAACATATACAATTTCACTCATTCATCCAAAAAATTATGTTAAATAAGATAAGCTACATACAATCACTTTATTAACAAAATCACTCAACATAGTAACTAGATTAGTGAAAACATAAAAGATCACACATATCATTTAAATGTAAAACAAAGCATATCATGACTATCTATTAAGGAAAACAATCATGAAATACAAATGTGGTGTGTTTTATGGTTTCTAGATTCATTATTTGTCATCCCCCAACATCTTCATCCAAATCACCCTCTTTGATGATGCTCTCCCTCCATCACACTATGAGGGAAGAATCTATCTTGCATCCACCTCACAATAATGAAGGTAGTTAGCCTGAAACATCATTATATTCATAAAATAATGTTGTATAGACATGATCACAATTTACATAATATAAATGTACTGATAACTCATAGAAAACTAATCATGTAAATTAATCAACACAGACTATCCCATAATCATCATATGTCACCAAGCTTAATTAAATATTAGTAAATTAAATAATCAACCATAATAATCCATGGATGAAACAAGTTATTCATCTTAGAGAGAGATAGGAATGTGACATCCTTCCACCCCAAAGCTAGTCATCATCCTGATGACATTTATTTAAACAAAAGTTATGAATTTAAAACAATATTCAACATAAACTAATATAATATGAAATAGGAAATCAAACAAAAAAATGTGGAAATATCCTATAAAACTCATGATTTTACTCCTAAATGGAACTATCCTCAGAATATTGATCCCATGGGACCTTAAATTATGACACTTATCTATTATGAAAATGGAGTTTACAAGTGTCAATTACTCTGATTGGTTCTACCATGACCACCTTGGGGTCCAAAACCTACAAAGCATTCCAATCCAACATGTGTGAAGGATCAACAACTTTTTTTAAGATAAGGCACATGGAAGAAATTATGAAAAATATGTAGAGTTAATGACACTGCAAGCCTATATGCTATGAGATTGACTACTTTCAAAACCTTGAAGGGTCCCACATATCTCGATGAAAATTTCATTGACTTCTCAAATTTAATTGAGCTTCTCTAAGGGTTAACCAATAGCAAAACTTTATCACCAAGAGAAAACTACCTATCTATTCTCTTTAGATTAGCATAACTTTTCTATCTATCATTGGCCTCAACAAATCTCTACCTAATTTTCCTTACTTGTTCTTCCATTTATTAAAGCATCTTAGGTATAAAGACTACCTTGTCTTCCAACCTATCCCAATTGGTTGGTGTTATACACCTCCTTTTATATAATGCCTCAAATGAGTCCATATTCAATGCTGATTAGTAAGAGTTGTTGTAATTAAACTCAACCAATGGGATAGTTTTCCAACATGCATTAATGATCCATAAAATACATACCAAGGAGATCTTATAAAACTTCATTAACTCACTAACTATCTATCATTTTATGAGTGATGAACAATGTTAAAGTTGAATTGTGTACCTAGAGCTGATTTTAGACTCAACAAAAATGTAGAAGTAATCCACAGATCTCAATCCAAAATGATCTTCTCTAGAAAACCATGTAATTGAGACACTTCCTTTAAAAATCTCTTCACAAGTATAGGTGTATCATCTATCAAGTTTCCAAGTATAAAGTGGGCTACATTGGTTATTTTGTCAACTATAACAAAGATCAGGTCACACCTATTCCCATGATAATGATAAACCTTGGACAAAGTCCATACCGATCACCTGCCACTTCCATTACGGTATGCCATGTGGATATAACAATCCATCTAGATGTATATGTTTAGATTTTACAAGTTGACATTATAGATAATGAGACACAAAATCCATTGCATCTCTCTTGATTTCTTTCTAGAAATAGAGTGGGATAAGCTCAACCATGCACTTGGCTACTCCTATATGTCCTAAATATGGGGAATTATGCAATTCCTTTATGCATGTGCTCCTCACATTATCTTTATAAATCACATACATCCTATTATTGTACCATTAAAAACCATCATTCTCTATCCTAGATCCCTTATACCTAAGATTCCAAACATTCTTAGACAATGCTTTCCTAACCTGGTCATAGAATTCCTCTCCTAGAAATAATTTGATCACTTGATCTCTGAATGACTCTTGATATTATCCATGGTTTTATGTACCTTTTACAACTTAGAGCATCAAATACTATATTCTCCTTGCCTTTGATATATTTAATGTCAAAATAATAATCAAACAAGAACTCTAACCATCACCTTTGATGAGCATTCAAATTCATTTGGGTGAAGATGTACTTGAGTTTTGATTTATTAGTCTTTAGCTAAAATTGTTTTCACAATAGATAATTCCTCAAAAATTCTAAAGCATGCATAATTATTTCAAGTTCTAGGTTATGAGGGGAACAATTAACCTCATATGGATTTAGTTTCCTAGACTCATAGGCTACCACTGAACCATCCTACATAATAAATCCTCCAATCCATCCTTGGATGCATTGGTGATCATGGAGAATTAACCATTAGGATTGGGAACTATTATCACTAGTGTTGAAGTAAGCCTCCTTTTCATTTCCTGAAAGGATACTTGACACTTATCTAACTAGTCAAAAATCTAATTCTTCCACTGAATAGAAGTAATTGGATTAGCTATCTTAGAGAAATTTAGAATGAATTTCCTTTAATATCTTGTTAATCCCATGAAAATCCTTACCTTATGCACATTCTTTGGTGTCATCCACTCCATTATGGCTCTTATCTTTTTTGGATCTACTTAAATACCATCCATAGAGATAATATGCCCTAAATACTATAGTTTATTTTGAAAAAAATCACACTTAGGAAACTTTCCATATATCCTATGCTTTCTAAAAAAAATTTAAACTAGTTCTAGATGCTTAAGTGTTCTTCCTCATCCTTGGAATAAATGAGTATTTTATCAAGAAATACCAATACAAAACAATCCAGGTAATCTCTAAACATATTTTTCATAAGATTCATAAATGCTACTAGAGCACTTATCAATATAAATGGTAAAATTGTGAACTCTTAGTGCCTATATCGATTCCTAAATGTTGTTTTCATAGTGCCCTCTTCATGGATCCTCAACTGGTGATACCCTACTCTAATATCAATATTAAAAAATAAATTATCCCCTTATATTTGATCAAAGAGATCATATATGCATGGAAATGGATATTTATTCTTGATCATTGCTTTATTCAACATCATGAAGTCTATACATAGGTAAGGAGTGGCATACTTCTTCATGATGAAGACAAATGCACCACCACATGGTGACACACTCGATCAAATCATCCCTTTCAATAAAAAATCATGGAGTTATGCATTTAACTCAACAAATTTATTGGTTATCATTCTATATGGTGCCTTAGACTACAGTTCCAAACTAGGTATGATATAAATCAAGAAATAAAACTCATGCTTAGGTGGAAATCTTGGTAATTATTATAGAAATACATCATGAAAGTTTCTCAGATAAGGATAATCTTTGATATATGGTTCAAAAGATTCCTCCATCTCATTTATCTTATTGATAAATTCTTGGAATCCATTTCTTTAAGCTTTTTTTGAGTTGAATTATAGAAATATACCTTAGCTTCACCTCTTTTTTCACACCTTAAAGTTGTGTCTAATTTATAAAATCATCTTGACACTCAATCATCTTTATAAAATAGTTAACCTTAACTTTATGCATAATAAGCTAATTGACTCCTAGGATGAAATCATATGATCCCAATGGTGTTGCATAAATATCTACTACTATAATTAACTTAGACAACATAATCTCTACTTTGACTGGACACTTGTAAAATTTGAACTTTATCTATTCCCATATTGTAGTAACCATGCATTTTCCATAACTCCATATTTTTTAGACAATTTACTAAGCATTATAGGTGTAATGAATTTTTTTTTTATCTCACATATAAATGAATATAAAAAATAGATGATCAAACAAAATACTTGATAGTTTTATGGGTAAATCTTGATACTTAGTATATTAATTATCAACATTTGCATGAATCTGCTACTGAAACCTACCTTGCTAAAAAGTTGAAACCTTGTTCTGTAATTTATCCTGAGGAAATTCTTAAGAAAAATGGTCACCTCCACATATGAAGGAACCTGTATTTGGTATTTTCATCTTTGCCTATTGGCTTCCCTTGAAATGACCTCTAAAACCTTTAACAGGTCTCCCATTTTTTGAATCCCTATTGAACTTAGCCTTCTGATTCTTGAATTGACCCTTAGAATCTCCACTCTTATGCTTCTAATTCTTCTTCTTGAAAGTTTTTTTAGAACTTACAAACTTCTTTTTAAACTTATCTCTAACTTGGGAAGGAGATTTTAGTTTTTGTTCCTACTAGCAACCTTTTGAAACACCTGATTTATGGTGGATGGACCATACACATATACTTCATAGCCAATTTGGGGTTTCAACCCCATGACAAATTTTATAATTCTAAACCTCTCATCTACCTAATAGTAAGGTACATACTTAATAATCCTGGTTAATTACTTCTGATATTCACTTAATGATAAATCCTCTTAATATATTGAAAATTCATAAGATCTTGATCGAAGTATAAATGTGTAAACCATTATAACCTAGATAGTGTCATAAATTATTCCCAAGTGGTGGTAGTTGAGTCAATGTTCATCTCAAGCTTCTTGTTTACCCACTAGGTTTCTTATTAACTATAAAGTTGATAATCTTCCCAAACTACTTTTGTGACTTAAAAATAATTCCAAATCTCAAAATACCTCTCCATTTCTATCAGCCATGCTTTAGCTCCATTCCCAAAAATAGTTACATCAAACTTGGGTGGATTCACCTTTTTCATGTCGCATGTTAAATCTACAGCTACTCAAACTCTTGCATCATTTTTAACCTCCTCATCACTCTACTCTTAAAGATGTTCTTGATCATTAGGATGCTCTTTAGGTTCCTCCTAAGCATTCTCTTCTTCATGGCCATGTACTTCTTATAGGGCCACATTTTTGTCCCTATTTTCTTTCATTGTTGTGAGGATTTGGTCCAACTTTGTATCTTTATTAGTGGAAAACTAATTTAGATCAATAGGGGGTTTGGTATTTTAAGTACCCTCACCTCTTAGTCTAGCGCTTACCATTTTTTTTCCTTCTTATTAGGAGAATAAGTTTGCATTAGCAGACACATTAAGTCCTAGAATTTGAGCCTTAAATTTGATACCACAATGTAATAACCCCACTAATTTTTATTGGAATATAGCAATGATTTTTTTAAATAATTACTCATTCAATATATAGATTTCACCCTGAGAACCCTAACTAGTGATATTTAACTATCTCTACTAATTTATGTAACCAAAAAGTTTTATAGTTAATCCACTTAGCTAAAGATCACCATGAATAGATAGAAATAATGAAAAATAGTAAAATATTAAGAAATAATTCATCTCACCATAAATAAAATAATATAAATTTATCCACAATTGATATACCATTAAAACCACTACTGTAAAATTATAATGTATAAATGTTACAATTCTCATCAATACATAAAAATATCTCAAATGATAAAACATGATACAAATCTCCTCTAAGCAGAGTCATCATGACTCAAGTATCAATATGGAATATCAAGTGTAGTCTCAAGTATAGTACTCTAGTTGGGAAGGAGAGCATCATCTAAGAACTTTTCCACACCAAAAATGATCCTTAGATCCCCCCTCATTATACCCTAACCAATGGGATGGCCCTCACTTCATGGTTGACTATATAATGATGGTATAAGAATATATAGTAATAAACTAGAACCCATGTCTTGAATATATCTAATACATAATGTGTACCATAAATAAATCTATTCTAATATGATATGGCACAAATATGAAAAATATATCAACATATAAAATTAAAATATTTATCAAACATTACTTTGGATAATGTTTTTAATAATAAATGATCTATATGATCAGTTAAATTCATACACACCACTCGATTAGATTACATCTCATCTTGAATTAATGGTGATAATTAAGATAATGTAATCCTTCCACTACTTAATGATGGTCATGAATATGAGATTTGATAAAAATATATAATAGAATAAAAACAAATAGATTCATTCATATATTTTAGTTTAGCTAATAATTAAAAACCATGCTAAGTTCAAAACTATCAAATACATTCATTTAGTCTATCAAATGAATATGAAATGAATCAAAAATCATCTAATTTATTATAAATAATAAATAGAATCCAAATATAGTCCTCAAATATGACATACCATTTGGGTAATTATTATCTAGACTGCTAGTTACTCAACAACAAAGTAATTTATAATGTTATTTCTCTATGAAACAACATTAAAACATAGGCTTAACAAATTTCTCATATTTCACATATAATAAAAGCCAGTCCAAAACATCATAAATGATTTCTATTTAAAATCATAAATACTTTATCTTGATTCTTTTATACAACCATTAATATATATATCATGCATCCTTTTACACATTATAAGGTAATAATGTTTGCAAGCACTATATTATTGTGCATATGTATACATATACATAAATGATAAATCAATTTATATTTATTACATAGTCCAAATATATATATATATATATATATATATATATATATATATATTACCATGTGTGTGTGTATATATATTAAAATTCCTCAATTACCATTCTTTTAATGTAAAAATATAATTTTTTATACAACATAATTGAAGAAAACATCCACTAAATGATATCTGAGAGTATTATATATATTCAATTTGTGTGTGTGTATATATATTCAATAAAAATACCCCATAACCCTTTTATTAAAATAGATAAATATGATATGTACTAAGAAATGACACATAAAAAATTTCATACACATCCAATAGTTTATATCAAAACCTTTGAATCAATTTCCACAATTCCATCTAATAAATTGATACTTGAACTAAAACCATATAATCAATATATATACTCAATCGACTAGACTCAATTTGAGCAATACCATTATAACAACATATAAATATCCAATTCAAAATTCCTTATACAATTTAATGAATAACACTGCATACCCATTTTCTATTGAATGAGCAAAACTTATTACACAAATACAAACCAATACAAGTATGCAAAAATATACAGAGTCACATATAATTGAATGCATAATCTAAATAAAATTAATATAATGACATCTTATCTTAGTCACACATTATTTACACTAAGTGTATATGCCTATAAAAATAGATCCATGTTCAAACAATAGTTGATTCTCTCACTTACCCATACCCACATTTAAGATTTTAACCATTTAGATTTTGAAACCAAAATAAGAGTAAGTATACATATTACGAGATCTATTCTAAATTGTTCATATATATTAATATATTAATATAAAAATGTATGAGTTTATTTGAATTCTAAACAAATAAAATTTCATTCAAATCCATAATCTAGTTCTTATTTATAGGAATCCTACAACCAGACTTAATAAATACATAGAGTTTCCCTCGAGAACCTTATACTTAAAAAATACAAAAAAATATATCATAATATGTATATATATCAAAATATGTGTATATATACATATATATGTGGGGTTTATACTTTATAAATTTAGACTGAGTGTGTGTGTGTATATATATACATGTGTATATATTTTATATATCATCACAATCCATTTTGCATAAAGAATTCATTAAACAAACCAAAAAATCCAAATAGGTGTATACACAATAAAGCCCACATACTTTTTAAGTTTTAATCCTTATTCTAAATACCCAAACTGAATATTTAACAAATCGATTTGAAACAAATAGTTTGATCCACAACACATATACCCATCATGAATAACTTTCCATTATTTGAATAGAGTTTTCAAGCTGAGAGAGAGGAGTTTAGGACAAAAATTCATAGAAGCATAAAATAGTCATGGAAATTATATGGATTTTACCAAAACCTTTAGGTTACCTTGAGTTGAATGTGGGGTTATGTGGAGGTCAATCCTTCTACAAGGATCCACATACAACCCATTATTTATAATATTAAAACAGACAAAATAAGTAATCATAAATAATAGAAAACCCATTAAATATTACACACAAGAATTTAATTACAAAACCTACCTATGAATTTATGAAAGCCAAAAAAGCCAAATAATTTCCTTCTTCCTGCACTTTTTCACCTTCTTCTATTTTTATCTCTTCCACTCTATATACCATGAGCCATCATGTTTATAGCCCCTATTATCTTCTTTTTATTCTTTTCCATCAACCTATTTACCTTTCACTTCTCCACCATTAATGATAAATTAAACTCGCTCAAAAATATGCATGCCTAGATAGATCAACCAACTCTATGGTCTATCACCATGCAAACACAACCAAATCCATTATTTTTTCCAAAATTATGGTTAATAAAAGTCAAAAAACTATTATAAATCCTATTTATATTGAGGCTTCTATAAAAATCCCTAGATAAACATTATAAAATCCATATTATATTTTCATGTCATTAACGTTACAAACTATCCAAATAAATAAATAAACCACGAGTCACAAAACCTTCATTATACCATGCAAAGACTATAGACTTAGTCAATATTAGCTTCCCATATAAATTCAACCACTCAACTAATGTATCAACTACATAGTATGGTTTTGAGCTTAACATACCCCCATTTATAAAAAATTGGGACCCATGTGTCAAATTATGCAAATTTATATCTTGAAATTGAAGATTCACTTGATCAGAATGTCATTATCATGATTTCACATTATTTTTAAATGAATATGATCCAACCTAGTATAGTTAGCATATTTTTCATGGTTTTAATTTTCCTTTATCTAAAGTGTTAACATTGGATCTCTGTGTTTCAGGTTGTATGTCTAATAAGTTCTACTTGGAATTAATAATACTTGGGTTTCATGATTTTAATGTTAACTTGATTATTTACTAACCTTTTCTTTTATATATTCATATTTGAATATATAAACCCTTAATCTAATTTTAATCTAAGTACTTGATTTGAACATGGTAGGAACTATTTACGCAGAAACATTTTAAATAATTTTATAGGCTTAATTTTTTTGAATAAGGTTTAGTCATGTTTTTCAACATGACAAAACCTTAATATCCATTATTAGTCCTTTTTATGTCCTAATCCCCCCTTTAATAATTTATATTATTCATATGTTCTTTATATTATTCACAAGTTCCTTTGTTATGTTTCTAACTGTCTTTTTGGGCTTTTTCTTTGGAGTTTTCTCCCAAACAAATTACCTTTAAAGGTTTATATTTTAGATACTTTGTCCAAGTAATTTTGGGATTTTTTAGGAATTATTTTTATACTTATGAAATTATTTTATGTCAAAGTATTCTTTCATAATTATTTATGTTAGGATGATTATTTTAGACATTTTTTTTTTGAAATAATTTCCCTACATACTTATTCTATTAGGCATTTTGCCTGACCAAATTGCCCTTCAACATATTTACAATTACCCTTCAACATATTTATTTTTACTTTTTTTTTTCTAAAATGACCCTTCAATATTTTTTTTAGACATTTTATCTAATGCAAAAATCCCAAAACATCTTTCACATAGCAAATTGTTTGTAACTCTTTTAGTGGCCTTTGTCTTAATAAAATTATCCTTCAAAATTTATGTTTAGGATAATTACCCTTTGGATTGTTTGAAATTTCCATTTGGAATTTTTTTGAAGGGAACATACCCTTTAGGTTTTCTAAAATGACCCTTTGAACTTTTGTCATCAGACATTTTATCCATTGCAAAAGGCTTGAGACAATGACCCCAAGGGCACATACCCTTTAGCCTTTGTGTAATTTACCCATCAAAAGTTTCAAAATGGAAATTTTCCCTTTGAGATTACCCTTTGGCATTTTCTTAATGGACCTTTACCCTCCAAACTTTCCCTTCAGACCTTTTGAAAGTGCCCTTTAGAAATTTTATCCTGGGTGAATACCCTACCAAGTGACTCTTTGGGAGGATTGTTTTAGATATTTCATCAAAAATATTTCTCCTGATGCCAAAATACAAAAAAAATGCCCAAATCAATTAAATTTCATTATACATATATATGCTAAAGTTATTTTATATTTATATTTGCAAGAATAGAGAAAACCAAAAAATGACAAGTGGTAAGCTTGGCAAATAGTCTCGATGATGAGATTAAAATTGATGGTCATGTGCCCATCAATGATGTCCATGAAGATTTCAAATAGTGATCATGTATATGTCAAATTTAATATATAAAATAGAATTGATGATGCATTTAAAATTGATGGTCACATACCCATCCATGATGTCCATATAGACATCAAATGATGGTCATGTAGACATCAAATGATGGTCATGCAGACATCAAATTTAAGATGGGAAAGATCCTCATGGATGCATTTGAAATTGATGATCATGTGGCTATCAATAACATCCATGTAGATGTTAAATGATGGTCATGAAAACATCAAATTTAATATAGCTAGCTAGATCTAAATAATCTAAATATGTATGATCCATTTTGATCCATGTAGGATGATCTAATAATGTGAAGCAAAGATGGACTTTCCAGAAAGGCTCTAAATCAATGAAATTTGAGCAGAATGCCAAAAAGTGTAATGAAAGTACTACATAAGAAAAATTGACAAAATTAATATATTATGGACTGAGGATGTGAAGGACCAAGCTAAGGAGATCTAGATTGTTGCCTATGCAAGAACACTTTGATCTAGAAGCTGACCCAAATTCTAGTTGGGTTATTAATAGACAAGGTTGAAAACATTAGTATAATCAAAATGGATAAATACCATAAAGTTATTAGTAGATCAAATGAAGGATTTATTCATAAAACCAATATTTGACCTTGTACCAATTTAAAAATAACATCAATGAATAATGAGGGCCCTATAATAGTAACTCATAACTTCAATAGCATAAGGGTCCTATTTTATTATTTTTAGAATAATGGTGTTTTATTCCTAATTAAATAAATAGGTAAGAGAAAAGTAAATTAGTAAATAATATTCAATAATTAAGCTACTAATTTGTGTAAATAGATTTATCTTTTTTCCTTTTCTAAATATACTAATAAATAAGAGAAATCTAACTTAGCTTATTCTGAATGATCCAGACTGAGACAAGGTCTAAAATTGGAGGAGAAAGATTGGAAAACTATCAAAAGTAATATCTTAAGATTCATTTTTGGATTGGATAGGAGAACCAAAAGTGGGATACCCTACTATCTAGTGTTGTAGTCCTTTTCTAGTTCTATTGTTTAGGTGGTTTGAGATTTTTAGGTTCTTTTTGATAGGTGTATGTTACCCTGTTAGTGAAATATCAAAACCTAAAAGCTTGAAGATCTCATTGTGTATCTATTTTTAGTCTTAAAATCTTTAGGAGCTCTTTATGCTTAAACTTGAATGGAAACATGTAAAAGATAGAGAAAGGTTTAGTGTGTAAAGGATATGATGGACACACTTCACACCTAGTGTGTGGTAATGTTGCCTACATAACAATACTTTAAGGAGGGATCAAGCTAATGTAATTCTCCCATTAAAGTGATTAGTGTAATTATGTATGATAAAAGCAATTACATGCAAAATTGGATGTACTTCAGATGGCTAGGGATTGGTGTAAAGGTTTGAATAAGCTTGAAATAATGTTAGAAGGCTATATGCAGAGAATATGGAAGATTGCTTGAGTGTACTTGCTTGTATTCTTTATTTTATTCTATAAATAACTTCCAACCCTTCTAAATGGAATTTTAATGGAATTTTTATAGGGGGACTAATGATCATGGGTTAAATTAATTAAAATTAGGCTAACAAGAAAAAGGATAAAAATCTAAAAGAATTTAAGCATTAGGACCAATTTTACACTTAGACAACAACAACAAAATTAAGACACCCTAGGTTTCAACACTCCTATCCAAGTTAAGTGCTATTATATAGAGGGAATGAGACCTAGGGGGATGGATCTAGGCTTAAAATAACTACCTAGGTCTTTAAGGGTTAAGTTTGACAGGCTATGGATGACTAGGAATCAATGAAAGAATATCCTAGAAGGGTTGTGTAAGAAAGTAGGAAGACCTATGGATTGGGTATCATTAGCCATGCTTAAGTCATCCAATTTCATTTTTTATGACTAAAATTTCCCCCCATTTATTCTAATGATGAAAAAAATCAAAATACTAGGATAAAGGAAAGTAAAAAACATACCTAAACTTACCTATAAAGGAGTAGCTCATGAAGTTGTGTGATACTGGATGTGCATAGAGATAACACGATATGAAGTGTGAATCTATAATGAAAATATAAAAGTAGATTAGTTATTACTAGATACATTATATCTCAAATAATAATGTAAAAAATTTGAGTAAGAGGAAGAGAAAGGAATGAATACACCTCACCATTTATGTGAACCAATACAAAACCGGTTGTGATGTTGGTTTTTGTTGGATAATGTTAGTTATGTGTTGAATCAAGAGTAATATCATGAACAATTATGAGTTCACAATTCACTAGAAGGTGGATCAAAAAAGCAAATACTAGCCCTTTAGATCCATCATCACCGACTAAGTGATGTTAATGAATCATATGTGTGTTAAATGATGTCTAGACTATGTGTCTTATCCCTCTGAATAGGTGGCTCAACAATACAAAGGCTAGCCATTTGGCTCCACCATTGCCCCATCAAGATAAGATATGAAGTGATAATAGTATAGAATAGATATCATATGATATGGTTCATAGATCCCATATATGTTCTATAAATCTAACACTATGGCAAAACATGTAAAAAACTATAAATTTAAAATCACATCTAACTAATCAAATCAAGAGTAAAAGTATGCAAGACACACTTAGTATAAAACTATTTAAATTGTAAGAGATACATAAGTGATAGATACTAGTGAAATGTTGATATAGTAATCTATGAAATCTAGTAAGTAATGTGCATCAATATGATAACTCACAGTGTATAGTATAGAATCAACATAACCTAGATGGTGTTGTCATATAGAAGACACCCTCAGTGGGTATGTATGTTGATGTGTGTCTCAAATGTATAAGTAGGAATGTCCCCTCAATAGGTAGAGTGAAGCAATCAAGTAGTTGGATGTCACTGCACACACTCAAAAAAGATCAAGTGAATCATGGTAATGTAGATAATTGACAAATAATAACATGAAATAATAAATGTAAGTCATATCATGATAAGAGTAATGTAAAGCATGGATGATGCATAAAATCAAAATGTTTTTTATATTTTTGAATTTTTTGATTATGTTTGTATTTTGAATTTTTTGTATTGTTTTTGTATTTTTATATAAGCTATTTACAATAAATAAAAATATATTATGTACAATAAATGCTAAAAAGAAACTATGTACAAGTAATACTATGAATAAATGATACTAACTGATGAATCTCATGGGAGACTCCCTATCAGTTGTCTTGTATCAAGGAGTAGAATCATGTGTGAGTATGAAGCATGATGTAAATTTTGAGACTAAGGATCTATATATATATATATATATATATATATATATATATATATATACATATATATATATATATATATGTTGCAAATGCTTTAAAATCTTTGTATTGGAAACTAACTTTGGGTTCCCCTTATAAAGTTGAGAAGTGGATACAACTATAGGGATATTAAGGACCCATCTGGTATTAGGAGAAGCTCTCAAAACATGTGCTCTATGTGTAGCTGTATGAACTCTCTATAATAGAAATGAAGGTCTCAACTATGGTTAAATATATACTAAATGAAGAACTATAATAGGTGGAGGAGCTGAAACTAGATTGGAAGGGGTGTTAACTTGAGTGACAAAGATATAACCATGGGTGTAATCAAAATGCTTGTCACGGTCAACATGGGTGATAAAATGTACCACATAATATATTATAGGCATATATCTAGTATTATCTATGGGATAAAATCTAGATGAACCAATTTTGAAGAGAGGAGGGATAGATATAACCAATAGTGTTTGTTTGTGTCTAGTAGTGATAGGCATATACTTAAAAGTAGCTAAAGAGTTAGATACATCTATGTAAAAACCATGTATATCAATATGTTTATAAAGAAAATTCAACATGATAGATAGCAAACAAGGGATAAAAAGAATGGAATTATTCATTGAATAATATAAATCTTTAACTTAAATCATGACATTTCTAATATGTTTTGCAAGATAAACTTAAACAAATTTCCACATGAGAGGTAGAGAGAAAGTGATAGAAAATATGAATTCATGAGAAACTTTTGCATGTGATATGACATTTCTAATGTGTTTATCATGATAAACTTGAAATTTTATCCATGTGATAAATAGAAAGTAAGGGATAGAAAGCATGAATTTGTGTATGAATGTATAAAGAGCTCTGAGTTGTGACATAATATTTCTAGAATATATATAAAAAATAGAGTTGGACATTATTCCTCATGAGAGATAAAGAGTATTCAAAATAAATATTGAAATATTGTGTAATTTGAGAAATATGTTTTGTAATATCATCTCTAATTATGAAAATTAAGCATGAAATGCAGAGGATGAAGATTTGTACTAACATATGATAGACTTCATCATTCATGTACATGATAGGGCCCATTATGGTTTCCTTGTTATTTGCAAAAAATGTAAGAAAAGTTTGTACATAAGTAAGAATATTTTTTGAAATTTGATTATGGATGTAAGTTGATACCTAAAGAAGTAAATAGGTGCTAGTATATGCAACTAGGGATTTTAAAATAATATTTTTTTACAAAATACTATGACTTTTTGAAATTGAAATTGAATTTCTGAGTTAAGTATGAAAGTTAAAATTCATAAATTTATGGGAAATTTTTTGATTTAATAGGATATAGTAGATGAAATTAAGGTTTTGATAAAAATAATTTTTTTAAAATTACTATAAATTTTTGAAATTTGAACATATTTTTTTATTTTAATATGCAACTAAAAATTCTAAAAATTATTGGAAAATTATTGAGACCTAGTTGAGGCAACTAGGGTTTAAAATAAATATTTTTGAAATTACTATGAATTTTTGAAATTCTAAATCATTTTTTGGTTTTAGTATTCAACTAAAAATTCAAAAAATAAATGGAATATTAAAATAAAATTACTAGGACCTAGTTGATGCAACCAGGGTTTGAAATAAAATATTTTAAAATTTTACTACAAAATATTAAAATTTAAAAGGAATTTATGATTTCAATTTTAAAGGAAAAATTCAAAAATTATTCTTGAAAATTAAGAAGGAAATTACTCTATGGTTTCTAGGGGTTTTATACAAAATTTGAAGTCGAGTTCACCAAATGTTTTATTGCTTTCAAAATAATGGGGTTTTATTCCTAATTAAATAAATAGGTCTGAGAAAAGTAAATTAGTAAATAATATGAAATAATTAAGGTACTAATTTATGTAAACAAATTTGTATTTTTTTATTTTCTAGATATATTAATAAATAAGAGAAATATAACTTATCTTAGTTTGAATGATCCAGACTGAGACAGGGTTTGATACTGGAGGAGTAGGATTGGGAAACTATCAGAAATAAGATCTTGAGGTTCATTTTTGGATTGGATAGGAACATCAAAAGTGGGACAACCTATTGTCTGATGTTATAGTCCTTTTTTGGCACTATTGTCCAGGTGGTCTGAGCTTTCTGAGTTCTTTTGGGCAAGCTTGTGTCACCTTGTCAGTAAAATATCAAAACTTGAAAGCCTTAAGAGCTCACTATACATATATTTTTAATCTTCAAATCCCTAAGATATATTTATTCTTGAATTTGAATGAAAATTTGGAAAATATAGATAAGGGATTAGTGTGTAAAAGATACACTAGATGCACTTCACACCAAGTGTGATACCAATAATCCAAGGATGGATCAAGTTAATGTAGTTCTCCCATTGAAGTGATTGGTGTAATTATGTATGGTAAATGCAAATGGATGTGAAAATATATGTAATTTAGATGGTTAAGGACTTGTAAAAATGTTTGAATAAGCTTGAAATGATATTGGAAGGTTGTATGTAGAGAATATGGAAGAGTGCTTGAGTGTACTTGCTTGTATTCTTGCTCTTTTTATGTAAATGAGTACCAAACCTTCTAAATGCTCTTTGAATGTAATTTTATAGGGAAAATAATGATCATGGGTTAAATTAATTCACATTAGGATGATAAGAAAAATGATAATGATCCAAAAGAATCTGATTGTTATGACCAATTTTGTACTTGGACAACAACACCAAAATTAGGATACCCTGGGTTTAACTGCTCCCATCTAAGTTGGGTGCTATTTTATAGAGGTAATGAGACCTAGGGGGAAGGATTTAGGCCTAAAAGGGATACCTTGGTATATAAAGGTTAAGTTTAGAAGGTTGTGGATGACTAGGAATCAGTGAAAGAATAGCCTAGAAGGGTTGTGTAAGCAAGTAAGAAGACCTATGGATTGGCTATCATTATCCATACTTAAGTAATCTAATTTCACATTTTGTATGACTAAATTTTCCCACATTTATTATATTGATGTATCAAAGTGAAATACTAGGATAAAGGAAAGTAAAAAGTATAACTAAACTTATCTATAAGGGAGAAGATTGTGAAGCTATGTGATGTTAGATGTGCATAGAGAGATCACCTGTGAAGTGTGAATCTATAATGAAAACATAAAAGTATATAAATTTTTAATAGATAAACTATATATAAAATAATAACATACAAAATCTGAGTAAGAGGAAGAAAAAGGACTGAATACACCTCATCGAGTATACAAACCAATACAAAACCTATTGTGATGCTAGATTATGTTGTATGATGTTAGGTATGTATAAAATCAAAAGTAATATCATGAATAGAGCTAAGCACTCAATTTCCCAAAAGGTGGCTCAAAAATTTAAAGGTTGGCCCTTTAGCTCCATCATCACCAATGAAGTGAAGTTAATGAATCATGTGTATATTAATCGATGTATAAATTATGTGTCTAATCTCTTTGAATAAGTGGCTCAAGAATAAAAAGGTTGGCCCTTTAGCTCCATCATTTACACATGAAGTGAAGCTATGAAGTGATACTAGTATATAATAAATGTCATTTGATATAGTTCATGGAGACTATGGATGTTCTATAAATCTAACAATATGGCATGGATAGCCTGAATGTATGCTAGAAACTAGGCCACTCTTGGCCATTTTGAAATATGGAGGTTAGGCTTATTGAAAGCAACTCTAAAAATTGTGTACTATTATTATGTGAAAGACAAATATAAAATTTGGGTACTCAAAAATTTAAACTTTTAAGAAATTTCAACTTGAAAATGATGTTAACCACCTACAAATGGAGTAAGGCATGCAACTACTGACCATACTCAGATAGTAAATTGAACTCAAAAATAAAAGAAGACCAATGTGGCATGCACATTGCCCCTAATAATTAGTGTCTAAAACAAGGATTCTAATATATAATTTATGTTGACTTCCTAATCTAAAACTAAAAGTGAAAACCATCATGCCATGCATGATAACCCCATATATCTTGATTCTCAGAGAAAACTATATTCAAGTGTTGATTTTGATTGATCTAGATGTTCAAAAACTATATCTAAACTAAAATTATTGCCTATTTATAGAAAACTTGAGTATTTTTTTGCTTGGATATGAGTGCCAAAATGAGGACACCCCTCTATTTTATGCTACTATCTATTTTAGGAACTATTGTCCTATGTTAAAACTAGTTATTAATCTAGAATTGTCACTATTTTTATGCTCTATTTTGACTAGTTTGACCTCTAGATTATAAAATAAGTGATCTAAATATTGTTGTTTCAATTATTAGGAGATTTTATCTTTGTGAAAAAACCCTTATTTATTTCCCCCTCTTCTAAGGGTAGGAATGATGAACCTGCAATGATTTCCCTTAGAAGAAAGAGTCTTGCAAGTGTGTTAGGTTGCATAGATATACAATATATCAATGATATTGGATAAGATATATATATATATATATATATATATATATATAAATTTTTATATTGACATATTTTTAGTCAACAAGGGTATGACTAGATAGATATAAGAATGTAAAATCAAGTGAAATATATTGAACAAGAACTAGAAATGTTAGATGTTAGTTGTTAGTTGTTAATTTTCAAGGAGGGATGGAGCATGATGTTTATCATGGCATCCAAGAAAGTAAGGTAAATATATGATATGGATCATGGAATTGAAAACAAGTACAAGTAATCAAGAAACAAGCATGCAAATCAAGAATCAAGAAGCATATAAGGTTGGCCAAGGGACCATGAAAATAAGGGACATGGGCACATGTCACTAAAAATAGAAAGCATGCATACAAGGTATGCTAAAATGACACATAAACATATAATTTGAAAAAAATAAGGATTGGCATGAGATCCATAGGCACATAAAAGAGTGAAATAAAGGGACAATGATAAATGTCCAAAGGTGCATACATATAAATAGAAGCAAAGGACATTAGTAGATGTCCTACGGCACATATAAGAAATAAAAGTGGAACTAGAAATGCAATCTTAGCTAGCTACGTACATAAAGAAAGGAAATCATCTAAAATTTGGAAAGGGAAAATCACATCTAACTAATCAAAGCAAGAGTGAAAGTATGTAAGACATGTTTAATACAGGACTAGGTAAATGATAAGATTTACACAAGTGCTAGATACTAATGAAATGTTGATATAGTAATCTATGTAATATAGTAAGTAATATACATCAGTCTGATAAATCAAAGTGTGTAGTGTAGAATTGACATAACCTAGATGGTGTTGTCATGTATAAGATTCCACCAATGGGTATGTATATCAATGTGTGTCTCGAATGTAGAAGTAGGAATGCCCCCTCAACAGGTAGAGTGAAGAAACCAAGTAGCTAGATGTCATAACACACTCAAAGAAGATCAAGTAAATCATATTAATGCAAATAATTGACAAACAATATTATGAAACAATAAATGTAAGTCATATCATGATAATATTAATGTAAAGCATTGATGATGCATACAATCAAAATGTTTTTGGTATTTTTAAATTATTTATATTTTGAAATTTTTGTATTTTTTGTATATTTTTATATAAGTTATGTACAATCAAGCAAAAGAGATTATGTATAATCAATGCTAAAAATAAACTATATACAAGTAATATTGTGAAAAAATGATACTAATTGATGATTCTCATGGGAGACTCCCTATCATGTTGTCTTGTATCAAGGAGTGAAATCATGCATGAATGTGAAGCATGATTGAAATGTTGATACTATGGCTCTAAAAGATATATATGTTGTAAATGCTCTAAAATATTTGTAGTGGAAATTAATTTTGGGTTCCCCTTGTTACTTTGAGAAGTGGATGTAATTATAGGGATCTTAAAGACCCATATGGTAGTAGAAAAATCTCTCCAAACATGTCCTCTATGTGTAGATGCATGAGATCTCAATGATACTACCTTAGGTGTGAATATGGTAGCTAAAAGCTATCTAAAATCCTAAAGCTATGTAGGTGTATGAAATCTCTATGCTGCCAATAAAGGTCTTGACTATGGCTTAATCTAGACTAGAGGAAGAAATGTAATAGGTGGAGGAGCTAAAACTAGATTAGAAGGGGTGTTAACCTTAGTTACAAATCTTTAACTAGGGGTGTAATCAACCTACCTATATTCATAAACATGGGTGATAACATGTACCATATAATCTACTATAGGCATAGAGATAGTAGTATGTACAAGATGAAATTGAGATGAAATAAGTTTGAAGAGAGGAGGGATAGATATAACCACTAGGTAGATACTTAAAAGTAGCTAAAGAGTTAGATACATCTAAGTAGAAACCATGCATAACAATATGTTTATAAAGAACATTCCACATGATAGATATTAAACAAGGGATAAAGAGCATGGAATTGTGTATTAATGCATAGAAAACATTGACTTAAATCATGACATTTATAATATGTTTTGCAAGATAAACTTGAAAAAATTTCCATGTAAGAGATACAGAGTAAATGATAGAAATCATGAATTTGTGCATGTATGCATGAGAAAATTTTGCATGTGCTATGACATTTCTAATGTGTTTAGCATGATAAAATAGAAATTTTGTCCATGTGATAAATGGAAAGTAAGGGATAGAAAGCACAAATTTTTTCATGAATGCATAAAGAGCTTTGACTTGTGACATAATATTTCTAGCATGTTTAACAAAATAGAGTTGGACATTATTCCTCATGAGAGATAAAGAGTATGCAAAAGAAATATTGAAATATTGTATAATTTGAGTAATAAATTTTGTAATATCATCTTTAACTATGAAAATTAAGCATGAAATGCAAAGGATGAATCTTTGTACTAACATATGATAGACTTCATCATTCATGTACATGATAGGGCCCATTATGGTTTCCTTGTTATTTTCAAGAAATGTAAGAAAAGTTTGTACATAAGTAAGAATCATTTTTGCAATTTGATTATGGATGTAAGGTGATACCTCAAGAAGCAAATAGGTGATAGTATATGAAACTAGGGATTTGAAAATGATATTTTTTTTACAAAATACTATGAATATTTGAAATTGAAATTGAATTTTTGAGTTAGTTATGCAAGTGAAAATTCATAAATTTATGGGAAAATTTTTGATTTAATGGGATCTAGTAGATACAACTAGGATTTTGAGAAAAATCATTTTTTTGAAAATTACTATGAATTTTTAAAATTTTAGGTCATTTTTTATTTGAATATACAACTAAAAATTTAGAAAATGATTGGAAAATTATAGGAAAATTACTGAGACCTAGTTGATGTAGCTAGGGTTTGAAATAAATATTTTTTAAATTACTATGAATTTTTGAAATTACTATGAATTTTTGATCTTAATATTAAACTAAAAATTCATAAAATAAATGTAATATTAAAGGAAAATTACTGGGACCTAGTTGATGTAACTAGGGTTTGAAATAAAATATTTTAAAATTTTACTAGAAAATTTTAAAATTTGAGAGTAATTTGTGATTTTAATTTTCAAAGAAAAATTCAAAAAATATTTTTGAAAATTAGGTAGGAATTTACCCTAGGTTTTTTATGGGTTTTATGTGAAATTTGAAGTAATTTGGGTTCACCAAATGTTTTATTATTTTCAAAATAATGGGGTTTTATTACTAATTAAATAAACATGCCTGAGTAAAATAAATCAGTAAATAATATGTAGGAATAAGCTACTAATTTTTGTAAATGGATTTGTATTTTTTCCTTTTATAAATATATTAATAAATAAGAGAAATATAACTTAGGTTATTCAAAATGATTCAGACTGAGACAAGGTCTGATACTAGAGGAACAAAACTAGGAAACTATTGAAAATGGGATCTTGAGGTTCATTTCTAGATTAGACACGAGCATAAAAAGTGAGACACCCTACTATCTGGAATTGTAGTCCCTTTTTTTGCTATTTTCCAAGTGTTCTAAGATTTTTGGGTTCTATTTGGGAAGCCTATGTTACCTTATCAATGAAATATAGAAGCCTATGGAGCTCACTGTGTAGCTATTTTTAATCTTCAAAGCCCTAGGAACTCTTTGTGCTTGATCTTGAATGGAAACTTATAAAAGATAGAGAAGGGGTTAGTGTGTAAAAGATATGTTGGAAGTACATTAAACCCCATGTGTGGGCATACTACCTACATATCAATACTCTAAGGAGGGATTAGGCTAATTTAGTTCTCGCATTAAATTGCTTAGTACAATTATGTATGATAAATGCAACTAGATGTGAAACTATATGTACTTCAGATAAGTAGGGATTGGTGAAAAGGTTTTAATAAGCTTAAAATGATATTCAAAGTTTGTATGCATAGAATAAGGAAGAGTGCTTGAGTGTACTTGCTTATATTCTTGCTTTTTCTGTAATTGAGTACCAATCCTTCTAAATGGAATTTAAATGGAATTTTATAGGGAAAATAATGATCATGAGTTAAATGAATTCATGTTAGGCTGATAATAAAAATGATAAGGATCTCAAAAATTTTGATCATTAGGACCACTTTTGCACTTGGACAATAGCACAAAAATTAGGACACCTTAGGTTTCAGTGCTCTTGTCCAAATTGGGTGCTATTATTAGAGGGAATGAGACCTAGGGGGATTGATATAGGCTTGAAATAATTTATCGGGTCTATAAGGGTTAAGTCTGAAAGGCTATGGATGACTAGAATTAGTGAAATAATAGCCTAGAAGGGTTGTGTAAGCAATTAGGAAGACCTATGGATTGGGTATCATTACCCATGATTAAGTCATCCAATTTTGCATTTTATATGACTAAATTTTCCCCATTTATTATATTGATGTATAAAAGTGAGATACTAGGATAAAGGAAAGTGAAAATCATACCTAAACTTACCTATAAGGGAGAAGCTCATGAAGCTATGTGATGTTATATGTGCATAGAGAGAGCACATTGTGAAGTGTGAATGTGTAATTAAAACATAAAAATAGATCAGTTCTTACTAGATATACTATATCTAGAATAAGAATGTCCAAAATTTGAGTAAGAAGAAGATAAAGGAATGAATACACCTCACTAGCTATTTGAGACAATATAAAACCTATTGTGATTTTAGATTATACTGGATGATGTTGGGTGTGTGCTAAATCAAGAATAATATCATGAACAAAGCTAAGTGCTCAATTCCATATAAGGTGGCTCAAGAATTCAAAGGTTAGCCCTTTGGTTCCATCATTAATAACTAGGTGAAGTTATCAAATCATGCATGTGCTAGTAGATGTTTAGACTATGTTTCCAATCCCTCTGAATAGGTGGCTGAAGAATACAAAGGCTAGCCCTTTGACTCCATCATTACCTCATGAAGTGAGGCTATGAAGTGATACCAATATAAAATATATTTCATATGAGATGGCTCATGGAGCCCATGATTATTTTATAAATATTACAATGTGGCATGGATAACTTGAATGTATGCTGAAAAATAGGCCAATCTTGGCCATTTCAAAAGATGGAGGTTAGGCTTATATGAAAGCCACTCTAAAATTGATGTACTAGGATTATGTGAAATCCAACTCAAGAACTCAGTTACTCAAAAATTTCCCAAGGCTATAATGCTCCTCAATAGGTAACTCTATTACCCCTTTTTTATAGTTTTTTTACCTTTAAAATGATGTCAATAACCTACATATGGAGTAAGGCACACAACTATTGAGAATACCTAGATAATAAACTAAACTCATAAATAAAAGAAGACCAATATGCCATACATATTGCCCCCAATCACTAGTGTCTATAACATGGATTATAATCTAGAAGTTATGTCAATTGTCTAATCTAAAACTAAAAGTGAGAGCCATCATTATATGCATGATAACCCCCTATATCTAGATTCTCTAAGAAAACTATACTAAATTGCTAATTCTGACTGATATAGATGTGCAAAAACTATATTTAAACTAAACTTTTTTGCTTATTTATAGAAACTTGAGTGTTTTTATAACTAGATAGGAGTTCAAAAAAAATACACCCTTATGTTTGGTGCTAATATCCATTTCCATCACTGTTGTCCTATGCTAAAATTGGTTACTAATCTAGAACTATCACTATTTTTCTACTATGTTTTCACTGATTTGATCTCTAGATTCTAGATTGAGTGATCTAAATGATATTATTTCTACTGTGAGGAGCTTTGATCTTTATGACAAAACCCTTGTTTATTTCCCCCTCTTCTAAGGATAGGAATGATGAACCTACAATGACTGCCCTCAGAAGAAAGAGTCTTACAAGTGTGTTAAGTTGTATAGATATATGATATATCAATGATATTTGACAAGATATCTCTAGATATAGCAATATTTTTATTGAGAGATTTTTAGATCAATAGGGGTATGCCTAGATATATATAATAATGTAAAATCATGTGTAATGTAGTTAACTAGAACTAGAAATATTAGATGTTAGTTTTTAGTTGTTAGTTTTCAAGGAGGGATCGAGCATGATGTCCATCATGTCATCCAAGAAATCAAGGTAAATGTATGATATGGGTCATGGCATTGCAAACATGGATAATGAATCAAGAAATAAACATACAAAGCAAGAATCAAGAATCACACAAGGTTGGATAAGGGGCCTTAAAAACAAAGGACATGGGCACATGTCACTCAAACTAGAAATCAAACATACAAGGCATATTCAAATGCCACATACACATATAATTTTAGACAAACAAGGATTGGCATGAGGTATATAGGCACATAGAAGAGTAAAATCAAGGGATATTGGAAAATATCCAAAGGTACGTACACATGAATAGAAACAAAGGACATTGGTATATGTCTTAATGCACATATAAGAAATAAAACTAAAACTAGAAATGCATTCTTATCTAGCTACATACAAGAAGAAAGGAAAGGATGTAAAAAATAGAAAGGTATAGTCACATCTAACTAATCAAAGCAAGATTGAAAGTATGCAAGACATGATTTTTATAAGAATAATTATATACTAAGATATACAAAAGTGCTAGATATTAATGAAATGTCAATATAGTAATCTCTGTAATCAGGTAAGTAATGTACATCAATATGATAACTCAAAGTCTGTAGTGTAGAATTAACATAACATGGATGGTGTTTTCATGTAGAAGATGCCCTCAGTGGGTATGTATATTGATGTGTGTCTCAAATGTAGAAGTAGGAATGCCCCCTCAATGGGTAGATTAAAGTAATCAAGTAGTTGGATGTCACTACACACACTCAAAGAAGATCAATTGAAGGATGGTAATGTAGATAATTGACAAACAATAACATGAAATAACAATTGTAAGTCTTAGCATGGTAGTATTAATGTAAAGCATGGATGATGTATATAATTGAAATGTTTTTTGTATTTTTGAATTTTTTGAATGTTTTTATATTTTGAAATTTTTGTATTATTTTTTGTATTTTTATATAATATTTGTACAATCAAGAAAAATAGATTATGTACTCAATGCTAAAAAGAAACTATGTACAAGTAATACTAAAAATAAATGATACTACCCAATGAGTCTCATGGGAGACTCCCTATCATTTTATCATGTATCAAGGAGTGGAATCATGTGTGAATGTGAAACATGATGGAAATGTTAAGACTATGGCTATAAAAGTTTCATATGTTGTAAATGTTATCAAATCTACATAGTGAAAACCAACTCTGGGTTCCCCTTGTAAATTTGAGAAGTGGATGAAACTGTAGGGATCTTAGTGACCCATTTGTTAGTAAGATAAGTTCTCTAAACATATGCTCTATTTGTAGATGCATGATATCTCAATGAGACTACCTTGGGTGTGAATATGTTAGCTAAAAGCTATCTAGAACTCTGAAGCTATGTAGGTGTATGAAATATCTATGCTAGCAATGAAAGTCTTGACTATGGTTGAATCTGGACTGTAGGAAGAACTCTAATAGGTAGAGGAGCTAGAACTAGATATGAAGGGGTGTTAACCTAAGTGATAAAGCTATACCCATGGGTGTAATCAACCTACCTATCTTCATAAATTTGGGTGATAACATGTACCACATAATCTATTATAGGCATAGAGATGGTTTTAGGTGTGGGATAAAATCTAGATGAACCAAGTTTGAAGAGAGGAGGGATATATATACCCATTAGTGTTTGCTTGTGTCTAGTAGTAATAGGGAGATACTTAAAAGTAGCCAAATGGTTAGATACATCTAAGTAAAAACCATGTATAGCAATATGTTTATAAAGAACATTCCACATGATAGATATCAAATAAAGGATAGAGAACATGGAATTGTTCATTAATACATAAAAAACTTTGACTTGAATCATGATATTTCCAATATGTTTTGTAATATAAACTTGAAAAATTTTCCACATGAGAAACAGAGAGCAAGTGATAGAAAACATGAATTTGTGCATGAATGCATGAGAAAATTTTGCATCTGCTATGATATTTATAATGTGTTTAGCATGATAAAATTTAAATTTTATCCATGTGATAAGTAGAAAGTAAGGGATAGAAAGCATGAATTTTTGTATGAATGCATAAAGAGCTCTGATTTGTGACATAATATTTTTAGCATGTTTAACAAAATAGAGTTGGACATTATTCCTCATGAGAGATAAAGAGTATTCAAAATAAATATTGAAATCTTGTGTAATTTAAACAATAATTTTTTTAATATCATCTCTAATTATGAAAATTAAGCATGAAATGCAGAGGATGAAGCTTTGTACTAACATATGATAGACTTCATCATTCATGTAAATGATAGGGCCCATTATGGTTTCCTTGTTATTTGAAATAATTGTAAGAAAAGTTTATACATAAGGAAGAATCATATTTAGATTTTGATTATGGATGTAAGGTGATACCTCAAGAAGCAAACAGGTGCTAGTATATGAAACTAGGGATTTACAATAATATTGTTTTACAAAATGCTATGAAGTTTTGAAATTGAAATTGAATTTTTGAGTTAAGTATACAAGTAAAAATTCAAAAATTTATGGGAAATAGTTTGAATTAATGGGATATAGTAGATGAAACTTGGTTTTTGAGAAAATTAAATTTTTGAAAATTACTATGATTTTTTGAAATTTAAAGTGATTTTTTTATTTTAATATGCAACTAAAAATGTAGAAAATGATTGGAAAATTATAAGAAAATTACTAAGACCTAGTTGATGCAACTAGGGTTAGAAATAAATATTTTTGAAATTACTATGAATTTTTGAAATTTTAAATGATTTTTTGATTTTAATATTCAACTAAAAATTCAAAAAAAATGGAATATTAAAGAAAAATTACTAGGACCTAGTCGATGCAACTAGGGTTTGAAATAAAATATATTAAAATTTTACTACAAAATCTTAAAATTTGGGAGGAATTTTTTATTTTAATTTATAAGTAAAAATTTAGAAATTAATTTGGAAAATTAGGTAGGAATTTACCCTAGGGTTTTTGTATGAAATTTGAAGTAAGTTGGGTTCACCAAATGTTTTGTTGTTTTTAGAATAATGGAATTTTATACCTAATTAAATAAATAGGTATAATAAAAGTAAATTAAAAAATAATATTAAAAAAATTAAGCTACTAATTTGTGTAAATATATTTTTATTTTTGTCTTTTATAAATATAGTAATAAATAAGAGAAATCTAACTTAGCTTATTTTGAATGATTCAAACTAAAAGAGGGTATGATACTAGAGGAGCAAGATTGGGAAACTATCAAAAATAGGATCCTATGGTTCGTTTATAGATTGGATAGGATCACCAAAAGTGGGACACCCTACTATTTGGTACTATAGTCATTTTTCATCATTATTGCCTAGGTGGTCTTAGTTTTTTAGGTTCTATTTAGTAAGTATGTGTTACCTTGTTAGTGAAGTATCAAAGCTAGAAGCTTATAGAGATCACTATGCATTTAGTTTTAATATTAAAATCCCTAGGAGCTCTTTGTTCTTGAAATTGAATAAAAATTTGGAAAATATAGATAAGGGGTTAGTGTGTAAAGGATACACTAGACACACTTCACACCTCGTGTGTGGGCATGCTATATACATACCAATACTTTGAGGGATAAAGCTAATATAGTTCTCCCATTAAATTACTTGGTGCAATTGTGTACAATAAATTAAACTAGATGTACTTTGGATGGCTAGGGATTGTTGTAAAGGTTTGAATAACATTGAAATGATCTTGGAAGGTTGTATGCAGAGAATAGGGAAGAGTGCTTGAGTGTACTTACTTGTATTCTTGATTTTTTATTTAAATGAATACCAGCCCTTATAAATGAACTTTGAATAGCATTTTATAGGGAAAATAATGATCATGGGTTAAATTATTTTGCATTTGGTTGACAAGAAAAATGATAAGGATCTGAAAGAATTTTATCTTGAGGACCAATTTTACACTTGGACAACAACACCAAAATAATGACACCTTGGGTTTCAATGCTCTTGTCCAAGTTGGGAACTATCATCTAGAGGAAATGATACTTGGGGAGATGGATATGGGCCTAAAAGAGATACCTAGGTTTGTAAGGGTTAAGTCTAAAAGGTTATGGATGACTAGGAATTAGTGAAAGAATAGCCTAAAAGGGTTGTGTAAGTAAGTAGGAATACCTATGAATTGGGTGTCATTAGCCATGCTTAAGTTATCCAATTTCACATTTTATATGACTATAGGTCTTAAAGATCAATGAAATGAGAATAATCCTTTTACAACCAGATTTGTTTAATATTCTAAAATAGGATATTATTTTGTATAGGCACGTAAAACTTGTAATAACACATTGTCTATAAACTAATCTATTAAAAATAAAAGGTGATTTATTATATAATACAATAGAAAGGACACCTATCCTATACACTTGCACAAATGTAATTGAATGAGACTGACTAACTTGTTACCTTGTATATTATAAAATTAGCATTGTCAATTATCAAAGAGGAGGGAGTTATTAAATCCAAATTACTATGTAAACTAGGAGCAATTAATATACGCAAATAATTCTATAAAGATTGTGTAGTATTTACTTGTGTTCATTATTATCATGGCTTCTCTTTTACTTGTTGTTTTAATTTATATATTTAAATGGTACTTATGAATTCTTGGTGTGTATATTTAATTTTAGAGTTGTTAACTTATGTCAATGCTAGGTTGACTAAAATTTATTAGGTTCATTTCATTTTTTTACTCTTTTTGCATTTGGGTTAATGTTGTTTGCTTGTAGGGGTAAATCTTTAAAGTGAATCAGGTTTTGATTTAAATTATTTTCATCTTAAGATTTTTCCTAATGTGTGATATGATTTGGGCCTATTTTATTTCATGTTACACATTAGTTAAGTGCATGCCTAGATCATATTTGAACTTTGTCATGATGTCTAGAATGAATATCAACATCATTTCTTTCTTCCCTACCTTTCCTTTTACTTCTTTTTAAACTTGATCACTCTAGTTTAATTGTCATTGTAAATATCCATCTTAGATTAGTTATTGGTCATAATTCACTGTTCTTAGCATAGATACTTCATATTTTGCATAAGATCTACTATTTTTCCATAGTGTCTCCCAACCACCAATTAATATAAATATTGTGAAACAGTCACTTGTTCTACCTCTATTCCACCAATAGATAACATGATTATCACAACATTCAACTCATGATTTGATTTATTAGGAATTATAAAATGAGAAGTGTTCATTAAACACTTTGGGCACCTATGGTATACATTTAGGCATCAACAGGAGGAGCTTCACTAGTGCTAGAAGGAGGGATTTTAGTTAGATATTTGTGAATTTGTAGAATCTTTGCTAATTTTGGTGTGTTTTGATAAAAAAATTAGTGAAATCTTTGCATGTTTGTGTTCCTTTAAGAATAATTGTTTTAATATAATTAATATTTATGGTTTTATACTAGTCTTTGGGTTTCCTTTAGCCAAAGTTTGATGTCCTTTGAAATCTATGCATATCCATGTAAAGGTAGTTAATGCTTTATGTATTCTCCATGTTTAAGGTTAGTAATATAAATTTTGTACAAAGATTTATTAGTTATTTTAAAATTTGAGTTCATTCAAGCTTAAATGTGTAAATATCCCTCACATTCATCAATCTAGATGTATATTTGAGCTAATTTAGATAAAGATAGTCATGTTTTACATATATTTGTGTAAATTGGCTTAATGTGCAAACTTAATCATTATAATTTGTAAAGATCAGTCTGATGCATCATATTTTAAATAGGTTTCAAGTTCATAAGATGTAATTTCCTAAGGTGAGACTTAGGTGAGAAAAATTATCAAAGTCTCAAACACTTCATCAGTTCAAGGTGAACATGTGTTCAAGGTAAGGCTTGGCTAGGTGGTTCTTCAATTAATGTGCCAGGTATAGTACATGATCTTCCTCAATATCCTAAAAGATATTTAATTCTTTTAGTAATAATAATATTTTCACTACTAAATAATATATTAATCCATTCGAGGATACTTTGATATTGTTAAATGTAGTTCATGAATATGTAGCATGTAGATTGTTCCCATTTACTTTCAAAGATGTTGCATATGAATGGTTTCTTAACCTTATATAGGATTGCATTTCTATTTGGGTTGACTTTAATAGTTTTTTCATTGATTAATTTGGAAAAATCATTAGTCCTTATGTATTATATTAGTAGTTCACCACAATTAAAGGTATCTTAATGAAATCATTAGAGCCTTTAATGCTCAGTTCAAAAAAATGTTTAATAGAACCATATCCTCTTATAGACCTAATGAGGATTTAGACTTATAAATTTATAAGGATTATATAGATCCCATGACCTCTATGTTCTTGATAAGGTCTCTTCAAGTCATAAACACATTGACCAAAGCCTACTCTAAAGTCATGATCATTAATGACCAAATGTAACTCCAAGGTCAAGTGATGTATTCCATTCCTAATGTCAATTCAAATTAGCCCATCGTAAATGTCATTCCTAATATACCTACTTTAGCACCAATTAAAAACCAATTTACCTTACCATATCTTGAATAAAAATTAGATTTCTTGAATGGCACTACTAGTGGGATTCATCAACATAATCAAATAACTCTAATGCCCACAGCTAGTAGTAATTGTTTAGTTTGTGAGTCTAAGATGCCAAAATTTTTAAATGACTTAATAATATAATTGGTCCAAAAACTAAGTATTAAATTTATTTAGTTTCAAAAATAAGTCAAAAATAGTGGGGAAAATTATGACAAGGGTTACTCTTCTCTAAGGTTTAATAGGCCTCCAAATAGGTTTCCTTATAATAAAAATAATGGATCATCTAAAACCATACAAATGAGTTTTTATGATATTTATTTGGATGATCATTGTAATATTTATAAAACCTCTAAAATTTTTCCTAAAAAGGATAACTATATAGAGATATCTAAATTTTCAAGGACATATCAAGGTTTCATGATAGAGGATTTTGATTTTTCATTTGAAGATGAAAGTGAACCTGAAGACACCTTAGAGGAAGGAACAACTCTTCAAGATAAGCAACCCCATGAACAAGATCAGATAAAAGATGATTTTTATTTTGAAGGTAAATAGAAAGACAACCCACATTGATTTATTTTTGAAATAGAAAATGCTCCCGAAGAAGATGATCACTAACAAAAATATTACCATGATTTCTTGAATGAAATTAAAGATCTAGATATGGTAGATGATGGGATAGAATAATACATGGATGCTTCATATGAGGATTTCACCAATGATATGGAGTTCCTAGAAGATGGTATTATTTTTTAGGTCCTAAACAAAGATAAGTTTGATCTTGGTTTGATATAAGAGTTTCCTTTCTTCATCGAGGATGAAGATGAAGTAGGTGAAACATATCAAGAATTATCATATGACTCCATCAAGAGGCCAAGATTATGGGACCAACATGTTTCTGATGGGAGCCCATATGAACATAATTTAGTTTATCAAGATGAAGAAGTATTTTAGGATGACTTGGAATAGTTTTATGGAAATATTGGTAGTCCATGTCCACCTCAAAAAGAACCTAATGAAGACCATCAGTCTAAGGATACTATCTAAACTACGATTGTTAAGTGAAGATGCTATAAGCCATTATCTGTTTATGGATGAAGTAGAACTATTAATCCTATTGTAAATTAAAATGATTTGGGAAGAAGATGACTAGGTATTAGATTCATATCTTTGATCCATGCCTCTGAGAATGCTGATAAGATATCCAGCTACATCACCTATAAGACATAAACATACAAGTGATCCTATCCACAAGAAGATGCCATTGATTAAAAGTATCATACTTTAAATTTATATAGTAGACTAAATAATTTTCCATTTGATATTAGAGGTAAGTAGTTTTTATGGTTAGTGTAGGGCTTAGTTTAGTTTCTTTATTGTTCTTTATTTTTTGCTTTTTTCCTTCATGTCCCTTGTTTGTATATAGTGCATGTTTATATTTGTTTATTTTCTCTTGATATGTTCCTTAATTCTAAATAAGTCATTTTGGAAAATTATTATCTCAAGATTTATCTATTTGCTCAAGAAACTTCATAGTTCAAAAATATAGGTATGACTTCTTAACATTGGTTGATCATGGACTATTGAAATATGAGCTTGATGTTGTAGTTTAGAGAAGCTAGTAAAGACTGATGGATAAGTTAATTATTCCTTGAGATTTTAAAACTTATTTTGATCTAATATTGGTTTTAAGAAGGATTTCAAGTGTATTAAGAAATCCTAAATTATTAAGACACAGTCATGCTTGCAATTAAAAGGATTAATTTTCTTGGGAAAAATTTTACTACGAAGGATGATTTTGTGAAAGTCAAACACTTGACCAAATCCCTAAACTTGGTTAACCTGGTTCCCAACCTTCGGTCAAAAGTTAAAATGAATTGAAAAATAAAAAAATAAGAGCCTCATTACAAAATTAAAGGATCTTTCTAAGCAGAGGTGAATCTGGTAATATTCATCAGGGCTATGGACATATGGTTGGTAGTGGAGCAAGGCCTTGAGTGGAGCCAAATGCATCTCTATCATGGATATGGATGCTTAGTTGGTATCAGAGAAATGATCAATAATTATTTGAGCTAAAGAATGGTTATTAATGAATATTCAAACATGCTAAAATTCAATGTTAATTATTAAAACCATGAACCTAGAATTTGTTTTCTAAATTGTGTGGCAATCAGTAAGTGGAATCAAAGGACACATATAGAATGATTGAGTTTTGATGTTTGATCCTAATTCTTCATTTGTAATATTTTTTCTAAATATGAAATGATCTTAATAATGTTCTCTAATCAAATAGAATAAGTATCTTAATTATTAGTCAAAACTAGAGTCTCCAAATTCTAACATAGTACTATGTTCCCCCAAAAGTTGCCATTTATTAAGGTCCACATACCCCCATTTCTAAAAAATTGGGACCATGTGTCAAATTGTGAAAATTTATACCTTGAAATTTAATATTCACTTGACTAGAATGTCATTTGAATGATTACACATTATTTTTATTTGAAGATCATCCACACCTAATTTGGTTAGCATGTTTGTTCATGATATTGGTTTTCCCTTATCAAAAGTGCTAACATTGGATCTTTTTGTATTAGGTTATAAGTCCAATAAGGTCTACTTAGAATTAACAATGCTTGGGTTAATTATTTTAATGTTAAATTGATTCTTTACTAACCTTTGGTTTTTTAGATTCATATTTGAATAACTAAAACCTTAATCTAAGTTTAATATAAGTACTTGATTTTAATCTGGCAAGAACTTTTTAATCAGGAACATTTTAAATAATGCTATGGGATTAGTTTTTTTTAATTTCCTAAGGCTTAGTTGTGTTTTTCAACATGACCGAACCTTAGTCTAACATCCATGCTCAGTCCCTTTTATGTCTTGATCCACCATTTCATCCTTTTTATTATTCTATGGTTTTTCTATTATGTGCAAGGTCTTTTGTTATGTTTCTAACTATATTTATAGGATTTTCCTTTAGATCTTTATCTTAAACAAATTACCCTTTAGGGTTTATATTTTATATAATTTATCCAAGAAATTTTGGGATTTTATTCAGGAATTATTTCAAGACTTATGAAATTGGTCTATGTCAAAAGTATTCCTTTGAACTTATCTATGTTGGGATAATTATTTTGAACATTTTATCTAAAACAATTTCCCTATGGACTTATTTTATCAAGAATTTTGCCCAATTGAATTTTTATTTGGCTTGTTTGAACTTACCCTTCAACATATTTATTCATACTTATTATTATTTGAAGTGACTCTTCGACCTTTTTGTTTCAAACATTTTTTTTATGCAAAAATCTTGAAACATCTTTCTCACAACAAATTGTCCACAACTCCTTTGAAAGTGACCTTTGCCTTAATATAATTACCCTTTGGAATTTTTATTTAGATCAATTAACCTTTAGATTATTTGAAAGTACCCTTTAATATTTTTGAAAAGGGAACATACCCTTTAGTTTTTATAAAATAACCCTTTGAACTTTTACTTTTAGACATTTTGTTCGATGTAAAAAACCCAAAATAATGACCCCAAGGGCACATACCCTTTGGCCTTTGTGAAATTTACCCTTCAAAAGTTTTGAAATGGATACTTTCCCTCTAAGAATACCCTTAGGCCTTTTTGGAATGGACCTTTACCATCTATACTTACCCTTCAAACCTTTTAAAAGTGCCCTATAGGACCTTTTTCCAAAGCAAATGCCTTACCAAGTGACTCTTTGAGAGGATTGTTTTAGACATTTTGTCCAAAATATTTCCCCTAACACTAAAAATCCTAAAACAAATTTCCCTAATTAATTCAAGTTACTTATACATATATTCTAAGGTCATTTTTTATTTATATTTTAAAGAAAAAAGTGAATCAAAAAATGACAAGTGGTAATCTTGGTAAACAATCTCGATGATGAGTTTAAACTTAATGGTCATGTGCCAATCAATGATGTCCATGTAAACATCAAATGATGGCTGTATAGATGTAAAATTTAACATAGTAAAGAGTTTTAATGATGCATTTAAATTTGATAGTTGTGTAACAATTAATTATGTCCACATAGACATCAAATGATGGGTACATAAATGTCAAATTTAAGATATAAAATATCCCTATAGATACATTTAAAATTGATGGTCACACACCCATAAACGACATCCATGTAGATGTCAAATGAATGTCATGTGGATGTTAAATTTAATATAGCTAGGTGGATCTAAATAATATAAAGATGTATGGTCCATGTTGATCTGTGTAGGTTGATCTAATGGTGTGAAATAAAGATGGACTTTTTAAAGAGGCTTAAAACCAATTAAATTTGAGTAGGATGCCATGAAAGTGAAACAAAGGTACCACATAAGTAAAATTTAAAAAATGAATATTTTATGGACTAAGGATACAAATGACCAAGACAAAAAGAGCTAGATCATTGCTTGTACAAGAGCACTTTGATATAGAAGCTAATCCAATGTCAAGATGGGTTATTAATAGATAAGGTCAAAAACATCAGTGTAGTCAAAAGCATTAGAGATAATAGATAAAGACCACAAAGGGATTAGCAGATCAAATGAAGGAGTTCTTCATAAAACCAATTATTGACCTTGTCCCAGTTGAAAAATAACATCAATGAACAATGAGGACCCTACCATAATAACTCAAAACTTCAACAACATAAGGGTCCTAAAGATCAATGAAATGAAAATACTCCTTTTACAACTAAATTTGTATAATATTTTGAAATAAGATATTTTTTTTACAGACATGTGAATTTTGTAACATCACATTTTCTATAAACCAATTTATTAAAAGGAAAATGTCATTTTTTCTAGAATGCAATAGAAATGACACCTATCATATACACTTGTACAAATGTAATTGGATGAGATTGACTAAAATGCTACCTTGTATCTTATAAAAGGAGAATTTTCAATTGTAAAAAAGGAGGGATTTATTAGAGCCAAATTTCTTTGTAAACTAGGATAAATTAATATAAACATGGAATTCTATAAATATTGTCTAGTATTTTCTTGTGTTCATTTTTATCATGGCTTCTCTCTCACTTGTTCAATTTTTTAGATTTGAATGGTTTTTATGAATTCTTGGTGTGTAAATTTGATTGTAGGGTTGTTGAATTTTTCCAATGCTAGGTTTACTAAAAATTCTTATGTTCGTTTCATTTTATTATTCTTCTTAAATTTGGACTAATGTTTTTTTCTTGCAAAGTTAAATATTTAAAGTGAATCAGGTTTTGATTTGCATTATTTACATATTCCTTAAGAGTTTACTTGATGTGTGATAGGATTTAGACCTATGTTATTTCATGTTATGAATTGGTTAAGTGTATACCTAGATGATATTTGAACTTTTTCATGATGTCTTGAATAAAGATCAACATCATTTCTTTATGCCCTACCTTTCCTTTTGCTTATTTTTTAACCAAATCACTCTAGTTTAATTTTCATTGTAACTATACATATTAGATTAGTTATTAATCATAATTCACCATTATTAGCATATATAATTCATATGTTTCACAATATCTATTATTTGGATATGGTGGATCCCAACCACCAACTAATATAAATATTGTAAAATAGTCACTTTTTTGTCTCTATTCCACCAATAGATAACAGGATTATCATAACTTGCAACTCATGCTTTTAGTTCTTAGGAATTATAAAATTATAAGTGTTAATTATACAATCTAGGAACCTATGTTATACATTTAGGCATCAACATATGGTAGTACTATATCTATTCAATGACTATATTTTTAATGTTAAAACTCCATCAACAAAACAAACACTTTGCAATTATAATGATTTCCCAAAACATTTAATAATAACCAATATCTAATGTATTATGAATATGAAACCTTTAATATAACATTAATTGAATATAATTAATTTTAAAATAATGATATTTATACCTTTACACATTATAATAAACACACACAGACACACATATCTACATTATAATAATAGTTTTTGAGCTTAGAGAGAAATCAGGATGTGACAAATGAAATCATCATTGTACTTGGTGTTATATGATTCATGATTAGAAATAAATATATCTCTCATGTTTGGCATAGTACCTTGAGGTATTAATTATATATTTTTAATCATTGTTGATTACATGGGTAATATGGGATGGAAGGTTATTAATCCCATACCAAATGACTAGGTTTATGTTTGAGACCTCAAAGTTGGCTAGCTCATTCATGATCGAGTTTCATTATTGGTATATATGGTCAATGGATATTTATTATAAAATATTAATAATACCTTTTGCATCCTCAAATACTTGATTAATAGTGTGATATTTAGAATGTTGAGAGAATCACCTTCAATAGCCAACTTATTGAACTTAAGTTGGGTAGCTAGCTGAATACCCCAAAGGGCTACCTTGGCCTCCACCACATGGATAGTTTGAGATCACATAGGACAATAATAAGTGTCAATCGTGACCTAGTTATTGTTCTTGATGACTCTTCTACCCCCCACCCTTATCAAGTTATCCTTGGTAACCCTGTCAAAATTTAAATTCAAAAAGCCTCTTGGGGGAAATGACCAAAGTGTACCTCAAATAAGAGGATTTGGGATTAAGATTACACTATTGAAATATGGATTGTTTAGCCTTTAATGTAGTATTTTTATCTTTTACGATGCCAACTTTCCAATTCTTCAAGATAACAACACATAACTTGTGAAAGGTACTCCCAAGAGTGACCTTTTTTATTCTTAAAAAAGACTAGAATTTATAGTTATCCAAATTTGACAGAAGAAGTGGGGAAGGAAAAAAAACCATAATAAATATAGAGATGGTAGTTTCCAATGTGGTTTCCATTGAAAAATTTGGTCAAGGATAGAGTTGGGTTTTGCCAAAATAACATTATATTTCTAGAGTAGGTGGTCTAAGATGTTAGAGATGAAAGGGAACTCAAATAAGATGTGGAAAATAAATTCTCCAATGGATTTGAAGAGGATTTACCTAGTAGGAATATTCATTCCATACTTAGATAAGTTATCAATAGTAAGAATTTTGTCCTGGGTTGTCAACTAGAAAAATGATGTTGATTTTAGGAGTGAGATGATTAATCTAGAGGTTTTGCTCGTAGACCCAATCATCCTCCATCTCAAAGTTGGATAAGAAATCATATTTCATATATTAGTCCCTGATATATTCATCTAACCACACAAGATAATCATCTTTTGGTAATATTTCATGTGGATTTGTTGAATCTAGATATTCATGTCATGGAATTCCCTAATGACTTTTACATTGTCTAATTCTAATGTTAGAGTCTTCCACTTAGTTATACCTGTTATCAACCAAATTTTCTCTCTTATAATTTAGTTTAAGCCTTAAAATTTTAGAATAACATGGAGATAATCCTAGGTTGTAGTTGTCCTAGTGTTGGATTTAATCTCTAGGTTAAAGGGATAGCTCCCCTTGATGAATTACTTAGGCTCACAAAATCCTCTACCAACTAGCTAGCAAAAAAGTTAGAAACCTAATCTAATAGAGGTGATGCACCAAATATAACTGATCACTACTAGCTATATATATTTTCAATTCAAAAATGAGAATAACCTAAACAAGACACTACTCCAAATCTACCTCTCTACATCAACATTTCACATGAAAGTTGTGAAGAATGCTTGGACTAGGAGGACTAGTCAAGAGGTCATGAAATTACAATAGTGAAAATAAAACTCATTAAAAATTAACACCTCATTTAGACACTTCAAATTACCTATAAAATACTTTCAAACTGAATATGAATGTAAGATAAGGACAACATACCAAGGAAGCAAAGCTAATCACTTGATAAGATCAAACTAGTCATGCACACACATTAAACCCAGTCAAAAGAGGAGTTAAGCTAAGAATTTTATCATTTATAAAAGGATTTAAAATGTGTATGGCTTCACCATGCCTATGTTTAGGATACAAACATATCCTATCAAAGCTAAATATATAGAGAAGGTGAGATTATAAAGAGAGAAAGGCGTAGGAGAGAGATATGAAAAGTGTCACTCTTGATGAGAAATTTACAACCAAAAATGAGGAGTTATGAAAAAATTATATAAAAACCTCTAAGACATGTGTTTCCCTCATAAATATGTTCCTCTCCTCTAAGTGGTGTGGAATTTTAAAACTTTTCTTGACACCTTACTTTGCTCTTCAAAACTACCCTTTATTTCTATTTATGATGGACAAATGGAACTCTTGACCATAAAGTAATGTTAAAATGATATATTTATCTACTCTTTGACACCTTTCATCTACTTATGATATATCCAAACTTAAATCTTGGTGGAAATTATTAAGTAACTCCTTAGGTGTCTTGAAACCTCTTTGTCTCACAAGTCCTTTCCTTCTCAAAGAGTTCAAATCTTGATTTTATATTCACCAAGGTAGTATATCTCCATGGATGGTCTATTCACATAATATTATAAATTTAAAAATTCATCTAGATTCATCAAACTCTCTCAAAAACTTCATTTGGCACCCAAATCTCTTATTTGGCCTCATTTCCTTATAACCCTTGAAAATAGGTAAACCTTATAGTGTACGACAATGTATGAATGAAATTTTGAAACTAATAATATATTTGAGGACATAGTGTCCCATTATATCTCCATGTAAAGTTTCATGAGCCAAATCTTAGTGTAAGTACACTTTTATACTATTATCTCTCCTCAATTAGGCCTTAATTAGGCCTTCTTGCTTATAAACTTAGTTTTGGCCCAAAATCACTCCCACATATGTGAAACCTCTATTAAGTTTTTTATTTTGTTTAAAAATTATAATAACATTCTACATGTAAATTTTTGGCCCTTGATATCCTATACAAATGGGTTAACCATGAAATGGTTAAAAAAACCCTAGTCTAGGTGCTTGTATAGGATTGAGAGGCATTTGGAGTGTTTGGAAAGAATTTATTAGGATCTAGTTCTTTAAAATGAATTTCTATATATAAACACCATAGTAAAAACAACATTATAAATAAAGGTCTCTTGAAGTGTTTAATAGGTCCGCATATCAGCCTTTTAGCTTACAAAATAGTACATTTCTCTCTTCTTGGCCAAGTTGATGATTTACAGATCCCATAAAACTTATTATGAGACCTAAAAGGGTGTGTATATGGTTTTATAACCTTTTTAAAGTCCTAATATACATTTTTTATTAGTTTGGATACCATCCCATACCTTTCCTACTCATACACAAGTTTACAACTGTGCATTTATGACCATTCTATATAGTTCTCTACCTATACATGTGCCAAACATTATCTAAGAAGGTGTTAAAATTACCTAAAAAGGTCACTAAGGCAATTTTTAGTTTTAATAAATCTATTATAATAAATTTTAAGGCCTCTTTCTTCCATTGGGTAAAAAATAGCTCTCTAAATAGCCTTTGAATGCCTTAGGGTCTTAAGGATGGTTCATAGAGCATGGGCTCTGGATGATAATAAAAATGAAATGAATTGTTATTATATAGGGAATTAATATTATTTATAATTTCTCAATTAACCATTCACATATTCATGTAATATATGAGCATCTTACACTGCAACTCATGTTGGCAGATTGTGCAACCATGAGGCCTAGAAGAGTTTTAGGTCTGCGGGTAGTATTTTGAGATTGGTTTTTTCCAAAAAAACTTGGAAAAATTCTTCAAAATTCATATTAACCCTTTACAATGTTTTCCATTGTCATTCATATCCATAATCATCAACTCATATTTAGGGTTCTCAAGTCATCCATCCTAAATTACCCTAGCTGACTGTGTTTGAGATTTTTCATCTCTATTGAATGGTTATAATGTGAATATAATTATTATTTGAGTATTATTAATCTATTTATATCCTTTATATCTCAATTTACCTTCAATAACTACCCTTCATTACCAAATATACACACATAGACTATATGTATCACTTTAGGCTTAATAGGCTTAAATAGGCCTCTTAATTTTACCATCCCTTTTTTATTGACTATGATGATATTATGGTGTCAATACCAATATTAAATAATTTTAAAATTATTTTATTAATCTCAAACTTCTACATCTCTCAAGCAAAATACACCTTCTACTTTAAGCAATCTTGAAGATTGCACTTTTGACTGTGCGTATGCCTGTAGGGGGTAATGTGGAGTTATTTGGTCATCTAATTCTCTAATTATTTTTTTATTCATTTTTAACTAAAATTATTCTTATCACTATTTAAATTTATTTATATGCCAATTCTAATTTCAAACGTTGAATCCTCTCTTAATCTTGTAAACCAACTAAGTTCCCTGATTAAACCTATAGGTAGTGATTGGGGTTTATTAGTGTTAAGCTTTGAAAATTGATCTTTATCAAATAATTCATTGACACTTTAACATATTTTTTATCCTCATTTAAGGATCCTTTACATTCCACTCCTCTAAAACATGTTATCATTATTTGACCATGTATGTTCTTTTCTCAAATTCTACCTATACTAGGCCTCTTTAATTTCTTTACTTCCTCAAGTAGTGGTCATTACATAAGATAAATATGAGGGGTTAGATTTAGCTAAATGGATCTCATTTTTCTCCCTCATTACTCATATACACCTTTATATTTTCCCTTTTTTATTCAAGGCCTTAAACTATTTAAGTTTTGACAAAATTTGCCTATATGTGAATAGGTTAGCCTATGTGTATACATTTTAGGTCTTCACCTAACTATATTTGAATTATTTTTATATTTTACCATGAAAAAATGTAATAGGGTATTAATATTTAAGTCTTCAAGTATTTATAGGTGAATCAAGTGCTAGTGAATGAGTAGTGTGTGGTGAATTTAATAAGCTAGCGTATGTGTATATAGTTTAGCTCTTCACCTCACTATATTTTATTTGATTTTATCTTTTCCAATGATAAAATGTAATAGGGTATGAATATTAGTCTTGAAGTATTTATATGGGAATTAGGTTTTAATTAATTATTAGTGTGTGGTTAATTTTTAAATTGGTTCACATAAGGTTTATGTTATGTGTGATATCATGCCCATGGGTGTGTGTCATGTGTTTTTGTGAAGTCCATGGTATTTTGATAGGATATTCATGCATGAAAGATGATCAAACACTTAAAACTTTGAAATAATGTCAATAGATTCACATTTAGTCCATTAAAAGATATAGGAGATGAGGTGAACAATAGTTATAAATCAATGTTGTTATCTGGTAAAGAGTTTTCTAAGGTGGATAAAAAGTATTAAATTTGTTTTTATCTAATTTCAAATCCTATGAAAGTTGTGATAGTCATTACAGATAATGATTTACCTATATAAATTCAAAATATGTTGAAGGATTATGTTGATATTGTGATAATTGATTTTATGTATGGACTACCACCTATAATGAGTATTATTCATCATATGGATTTAGTACTACGATTGAGTTTTCCTAACAAACTATATAGGTTGGCTATGATGAATAATGAGGAGTTAAATAAATAAGTGCAGAATCTATTGAGGAAGGTTTTAATATGAGAGAGTATAATCCCATGTATATTTATAGTTGTGTTGGCACTGAAGAAAGGTGGAGAGTGGATAATGTGTGTGGATTCATGTGTAATAAATAAGATCAACATTAATGATTAATTTCCATATCCAATAATGGATGACTTAATAGATTATTTGAGTGGAGAAATGTACTTCACTAAGATATATTTTAAGAGTGGGTATAATCCAATCTATATAAAATAAGGTGATGTGGGGGATACCACATTTAATATGAGTGATGGATTTTATGAGTGGCTGGTCATGCCATTCAGTTTGCCAAATTCTCTAATTACATTCATAAGGATCATGAAAAAATTATTTAAGCCTTTCACAAGTAATTTTGTGATATTATATTTGGATGACATAATAATTTTGATTCATTTAAAGGAGGATAATTTGAAACATTTGAGGTTGGTTTTGGATTAGTTGAATGAATAACAATTATTAGTAAATTTGAAGAAGTCTAGATTCATGAAAGATAATATTTTAGATTTTAGATTTGTAATCTCAAGAGATGGGTTGAATATGAACCCTAAGAATGTGAGGGAAACTATGGATTGGCCTTCACAAAATATTATGTTTGAAGCATGAATATTCCATGGGTTGGTGAGTTTTTAAATAAATTTTATTATAAACTTTAGTGGTATATATGCACTTTTTACAAAGACTATGAAGGTAGATAAGAAAAGTTTTAGTGGATAATTTTAGATAATGTAGCTATCAATTTTTGAAGATAAAAGTGATGGAACAACCAATGTTAACCTTACTATATTTTGTGAAAGTGTTTCAGGTTGATTATGATGTGATCAAAATAGCCAAATGAGCAATTTTGGGTCAGAAGGGTTAGACCATTTTCTATTTTAGTGATAATTTCAATGATGCTAAGAGTAAGTATTTTGTCTATAAACAATAATTATATGAAATGGTGAAAAATCTAAATAACTAAGAGAAATAATTATTTTTAAAGGAGTTTTTTTTGTACATAGAAAAACATGATTTGTAGTTCATAAACAACAAAGGTAAGATAAATCAATGACATGAAATTGGTAGAATTTATTCAAATATATTATTTGTTGAGTATTGTGATTGATGTCAAAGGTGCATCTTACATGAGGTGTATGTCAAAGGTGATGAATCTTAGTTGGAAGTGTGTAATGTGGAAAGGGACTAAGATATACTGTTGTTATGAAATATAATTTTAAGGCAAGAGAGAGAATTTGAAGGTAACTAGTGCCTTATGGTTGCATGATGGTACAAGTAATTGATGTAAAAGTTTCATAAGAAGTCTAGTCATGGCATGAAGAGGTATGTGGATGAAAATTAATGAACACAAGAATGATAAGGTAGTTTGGCATTGTTTGGTTATGAGATCAAAACATTGAATCATTCATGAGAGTTTTAGAGTGACCCTATATGGGTAGGACCTTCAAACAAAGCCTACACCTAGACATATCTTAAACCCTACCTGGCCTAATGAGTCATGAAGATCATATATCAAGACAAATTTTAATATGTGAGAATGGAAAAAGGTAAGATAATATTTGTTGGCATGTTCATAAATTTTGAGGTCATGGTTTGAAGTAAATTACATGAAACACTATTGTAGGTCTTCTCAAGTTCAAAGAGTGAGGTCTCAAGACCTGAGAAGAAATTTTAAATGTTCATTGGCATGTGTAACATCTATATGGTAACTTAATATATTAATTAAATATGGGGAAGGGTTATATATATTATCTCTAGGCATTGGTTTTGGATTTAAGGGGTAGTCCTTTATGAACAATCATTAACACCAAAACCTATTAAACCTCCCTAAAACCCTAATAAGGACCCAATGTGAAATATATTGTTTAAAATATAATATAATATTATAAAATTCCTATAAAATCTATTATATAATGTTTTCAACTCTCCTAGGTACCTTTAGGGTGATGGTTAGGCAGATGAGAGAGAAAATGCATAGATACAAGCTTATTTGTCAAGAAGTTGATGTAATTCTCAGAAGTGACATTGGTCAAGGAAATAAAATTATTGAGAGAAGAATTTATAGACACATTATACATGTCCATGATGGTATTTGGATAGGTTACATCCTTCAAGTGTTCTAAGTTGGTCATCTAAGTTAGCTAGTCACAAATAGACCTAATGGTGTGAACAGTGAAAAACCTGGGTAGAGATGATAAGATGGATTTAAGGGTTTGAGCATGTTAGATTTATGAAACAAAGTACATGAAAAATTTATTTATGAATTTTAAATCATTTTAATGATTTTAATAATTTTTTTAGGTTATTTAATATGGTGAAAAATTGTTCACAAATGACTTGTTTGGTCTAGATAAGATTGTGTGATATAAGATAAATAAATTGGTATGCAAGACCAATGTTTGTCATTATAACATATTATATTTATATATAATAATGGTTTAGATATCTCATAGGATAATTTTCATGTATCAAGAGTCATGAAAAATGCTTACACAAGTGTTGGATGTCTAAGTCACCATGACTGGTCTTTGAGGTAAATTGATAGTTCTAAGTAAACAAGTTGTAGACATGATCTTGATCCTTTATGTCCTAAGTGAAGGTATTTCAATAATTTATGGATGATATTTAAGTCATTTAATATGTGCCTACATGTTTAATTTGTCATTATTAAGTTTCTTAAGAGTGTTTGAGCTTCATTCTTGTAAGATAAACTTTTGAGGTACATAGACCTAATAGGGCAACTGATCTAAAAGGATCTTTCATGGAATGAATGAAAGAAAAAAGTCTAACCAAGCATAGATAAGGTCATTATATGTATTTTAATAAGTTATTTAATGGTTTTTAGTTGTTATATAAATCAATATGGGCCCAATAGGATTAAGTTTTGGTGTCAAGAGGACAAACCTAATGCAATTAGGTCTCCATGAGGCCTAAATAGAAATGATGCCAAATTGAGTTGTTGCAGAACCAAATGGGTCAAAATTTAATTTTAAACATGTTGTTAAAGTGTTATAAGACATAATTAATGGCTTACATAATATTTTTAAGGCTTATGGATGTCTAAATGGTGCGTAACCATGAGTATAGTACATATACAAGGCAATTTAGGCCTATTTTGGATGTAAGAAATAATAGAGAATAAAATACTGCTTAGTAGAGTAGAAGGAGGTTTCTAAATGAGATAATAATAATATAATAGAGGTGTGGTGATCAAAATTTATGAGGTTTATGAGTTGGTTTTGATTTAATTAGGGAGTTGGTGCTTCCTCGTAAGTGGGTGCTTGACTTCATTGTGGTTGGTGTTCCAAGTTGAGTTGGTACTCAATAGAATTTAATATTTTATTTTATAGGATAGTATTCAATTTTCAAGGATCATAGTGGGTTTTCTTCCCCTTTAGGGTTTACCACTCATATATGTGTTATATTTGTTATTCTCTTGTTTTGTGTTCATGTGATTGGTTATTTATGCATTGATATATCAATGTATCCCTTTGATGGTTCAAGAAATGTTAAAATACATGTGAAATTTAGTTTTAAACACTAATTGAACCCCCCCCCTTAGTTATTATGATTCCAAAAATTGGTATCATATCTTAGTCCTTTAAGTAGGCCTAATAGTTTAAAGGGGATTCTAGAAGCACAAGCATGTCTAATCTTCAGTACAAGGAGGTTTCTCAACCAATAACGATCCTATCTTAATTGGGACTAAATATGCATTTTGGATCATCATAATGAATACCTATCTAATGTATTTAGGCTATGGCATATGTAAATTTATTGTTAATGGATTTACTCCACCTTCTACACCACTAAATGATGCAACATGAAAGAATGCAAGTGAGAAATCTAAGGCAATGAATGCCATCTTATGTGGTCTTTCTAAAGTATAATTTTTAAAGGTCATGTATTTTAATACAACCAAAGGGATTTGTGAAAAGTTGCAGTCTATATATAAAGGAGACACCAAAGTCAAGTTGGTAAAGTTATAGACCCACTGAAGGTAGTTTGAAAGTATGAGAATAAAGGAGGATGAAAACATTGTATCTTATCTGTTAAGGATAGATAAAGTAGTGAATGTCATCAGAGGCCTAGGAGAGAAGTTGGAAGAATAAATAGTAGTAAAAAAGGTATTGCTATCACTATCATATAAGTATGATTCATATATGTCTGTTATGGAGGAGATCAAATATATTAACATACTATAAATGGATGAGCTTCATGGCATCTTGATTGCCTATGAAATGATAACAAGTGTTGGAAGACTTTCCAAGAAGGAAAATACATTCAAAGCTAAGAATAAGTCACAAGGTGAGGACACTAAGGATGATGTTGACATAGACATTGATGATGGTAAAATAGAAGCCATGTTTTTTACAAAAATAAGGAAAAGATCAGGTAAGTATAAGGGCAAGTTACAATTAAAATTATTTAATTATTGTAAGATTTGTCACTTTACCTATAAATGTACTAACAAGGATAAGATTGAACATGATGAAAATAATGGTGATGATAAGAAGGTCTATAATCCTAACAAGATAAAAAATGGTTTCTAGAAGCATGAAGGCAAAAAAGGGTCATTAAAGAATAAGATAAGTTTCTATACCAAAAAAGATAGCAGCTCATCTGATGTAAGTGACACTAGTACATTTGATAGTAATGGTGATAGTAATGACCATAATAGTAATAAAAAATTGTTCATGGCTATAGACACAGATAATGAGGGTTGATCAAAAGGTAAAATCCTTATGGACGATGAAGAGTCAGGTGAAGAAGAGGCTGAAGTGAACCTTAAGTTAGAATTGGTGAGTGTTCTAAAATATTTGAAGTTACAAAGAAGGAAGAATAAAAAACTAAGATCATTGGTTAATAGTTATGAGGATCAAATCAATATATTTGAAGAGAGACTAATAAAAAACATCAATGAGCATGAGGATATCATAAAATAGTTCAAAAATCATATTGAAATTGTCACTACAAGTCTTAATACCAAGGAGGAATAATTCATCGAGGTTAGAGTTGAAATGGATTCTTTGAAGGTAGAATTAGATTAGACAATATCCAAGTTGAAGACTCATCATAAAATTTAAAAGAGTATTGAAGTTATTGGTGATATTTTGAATAGTCAAAGGTATCCACATGACAAGATAGGTTTTGGGTTTGAATAAGATCAAAAGGAAAACAAGGAGAGTCAGACCTCAAAGAACAATATTGAAAAATTAAAGACCTATGCAAAGCTCTCAAATATGAGACTCAAGTTTATCATCAACAAGTCAAGAAGAAATTGAATCCTTCAAGAGAAAAAAAAGGTATAGTTTTATCATTCAAACTCAAATAGACAAGGTATGAAAATTCATTTAATGTTATTTTTTCTCATGTAATAAATATGGACATAGAGTTATTGATTGTAAACATTATGCAATATTAAATTTGTCATGAAGGAATAGGGTGAATATCTATTACAATAGTAGAATAATATTACTATGTGATAATCATGATGAAATGGGACATATTATAAAGGACTACAAGATGATGCACATGAGGAAGGTCATTTAAGACAAAAGGGTATATAGTCATACCATTAAGAAGTGGATCAAGAAGCTAGATCCTATGGACAAGGTGAAGGAGGAAAAGAATACTAAATATGAAGAATCTATGATAGATTAGAATAAATTTCACATCCAAGATGAAGGAATGAAATGGTATATCAATAGTGGTTTCTCAAGCCACATTTTAGGGGACAAGAGCAAGTTCAATTCATTTAATAAAAATGCTATAGGAAAAGTGAGAATTAGAGACAACACAACGGCCAATATAGTTGGTAAGGGTATCTTAAGTTTGGAAAATGGAAAGACCAAGACAAAGAATGTGTTTTATGTGTGAGTTTTGAAACATAACCTACTTAGTGTAAGTCAAGTGTGAAACCAAGGACACACACTAACCTTTCATGATAGAGGATATGATATAACGAGATCCAAATCAAGAAGGCTAATAACCAATGTTAAGAGGATTGAGAGTAATCTATATGTTTTAAATTAGATCAAGAAGGAGAAATGATTTATTATATATATGGATGAGAGTTTTATATGGAATATAATATTTTCCACCTAAAATTTGATAATTTTGTTAAGATATGCTCTAAAAATTTTGTGAAGAATATGCCTAAGATCACCAAACTAAAAAACATACTTCCAAAGCATGTGAACATGGTAAGAAGAATAAAATAAGGTTCAAGTCCAAGGAGTACTCTAATACTATAAATTTATATTTAATGCAAATTATTTTTGTGGGCTTACTATAATTCAAAACATTCAAAGAGATAACTACTTCATGTTAGTCATAGATGACTACACAATAATGACTTGGGTAGAATTTTTGAAAGAAAAGTCAAAAGATATTGATAAGTTTAAGGCATTCAAGTCTCTTGTTGAGAATGAGAAGAATGGGAAAATCAAGTACCTAATATATTATAGATTAGGAGAGCTTTGGTCTAATGAGTTTTATGACTTCTATGAGGTTCATAGAATAAGGAGATAGTTCTCAGTAGTTAAGACACCTCAACAGAATGTGTTAGTTAAAAGAAGTCATAGGATAATTTAAGATATGGTAATAACTATGCTAAATGAGTCAAAGCTAGTTCATGGATACTAGATAGAGGTAGTGATCACTACAATATATATTTTGAATAGAGGATATATAAGGACTAATGAAAATAAGACCCCTTATAAACTATGGAAAGGTAGACCTACTATGGAACACTTTAGAGTGTTTGGAGGAAAATGTTTCATCAAAAGAGATGAGGAAGACTTATGTAAGTTTAATTCCAACTCTAATGAAGGTATATTATTTGGATAATCATCAATGGGCTCAGTCTAGAGATTCTATAGCAAGAGTTTACAATAGATAGTGGAAATCACCAATGTGAATATTGATGAGATAAGGAAATTACACTCATAGTCAAAGGATACATTAGATAATATAGAGTTAAAAATTAAAGATGAAACAATAGAGGTTGATTAGGAAGAAGAATAAGTTGAGGAAAGATAAGACGTAAAATTCCCCTCAAGATAAATTTAGAGAGATCATCATGAATCATAAATGATTAGCAACAAGGATACAAGTCTGAAAATAAGAGAAGACTAGTAAGCAACGTAAATCAAGACAACATTGATCTATTATCTAAGATTGAACCTAAGAACCTTGTATATGCAATAAAATACAAGTTTTGGATTAGTGTTATGAATGAGGAGTTAGATTAAATAGAGAAAACTAAGACTTGGGAACTAGTTTCTAGGCCTAAAGACAAGAATGTCATTGGCATAAAATGGGTGTTTAAAAATAAGTTGAATCAAGATGGAGAAGTCACCAAGAATAATGATAGATTAGTATGTAAGGGATATGCACAAGTTGAATGGGCATGTTAGTTCCCAATTATATACCTCTCTAACCTAGCCTTACACACTTGAAGAAAATGGTAAATAGTGATGAGAAATCCACTAGAATGTCATTATGGTTGGGGAAGGGTTTGGCATCAAGAATGGACCAAACTAGATAGAATGATCGAGAGGCACTTGAAAAGGGTATGGTTAGCTCCCTGCTACTTTTGACTCTACTTGAACCAAGGTGAGAAAACCTATGGGATATCTTTTTTAAATGGTGGGATTTTACAATTTAATCTCCATGAGGATTCCTAGTATGAGGGACAAATATGACTAGAGTATAACTAAGTTTTCACACTTTACCCATGGAGGGTTGTCACACAAATTGCATAAATTCTCTGTCATACACAAACTACTAAAAATAGATAAGGGTATGACTATAATCTTCACTCTGAATAATATTTAACATTAAAAGGACTAAATGAAAGACTACAATGTTAGGATTTAAACAACAAACTACAAACACATTTCAAATATACAGGGTCTTATGCATTTTCATGGCAAGTAACACTTATATTATGAAATAGAGTGTGTTATTTCTATGGTAGGATATGGTGGGAAAAGTTTATTGTTAGTTATAAAATGAAGGGTGGCATGTTGGTGGCTTCTAAACAATAGGGTATCTAACAAAAGTTCATGACAATATCCCTTAGTAAAGATGCATAAAAAACTTTAAATGCAAGACAATGATAAAAATAAAATGATCCCTAAGAGACTAGACATACACTAAAACTAGAATCACAAATATTTTATCCTATTAAAATCATGAACCTAGGGTTACCTTAAAAGGTATTCAACAACACATTTCAAGATATAACTATAGAGAGTGATTTATGACCTAGGTACATGCTCAAAATGATAACCAATAATGAACAGAAACCCAAATATCCAATCAGCAAAAATTGTAAAAAATATTATTGCATTTCATTAGTATAATACAATAGATAACCAAAAAAAAATTTTAGTTATTTGAAAATAAATATTACAAATATCAACACTTCATAATGTTTCCATGAGGACAAGCATAGTGAGATTTCTCTTTTGACAAGGGAGACATAAACATGCTCTCAAATCTTGTTAATGGATGTATATATGTAGCCACCTTAGCAAGGGAGACAAATTATACACATATTAATTAATCCCCAAAAAAATATGCAAAACCTAGAATTAGAGGAAATGGATGCTTAAAATAACCTAACAGCTAATAGAGAACAACAACCTTGAAATAGAAGACAAATCTCCTATTTATACTTTTTCAATTTTTCCCAAATTTGGAACAATGGACTATAATTTACAAAAATTGTATAACAAACTTTTTTAGTCCCATTGAGATGCTCCCAACCAAAAAATGTATTTTTCTACACTTGAGATCATCAATTTTCAAGAAAAATCATTATTTCAAATGCCTCTACTATGAATGATGAGGAATCATAACTGCCTGGAGCATATCATTTGATATATTGGTTGAAAAATACCTTTCAAACATGCTTGGAAGGACGATATTCACTTTAGTATCTAAATAAAAATTGTCTTGATGTGGAACTACCTAAATATCCCCTTGATCACTCACTTGTACAGCTAGATGGAGAAAATCATTTGAAAATCCAAACAAATTTTGTCCTCATGCACAACTTATTTAGAAATGTTTTTTTGTTACTCTATAAAAAAACATGGACACTTATCGATAAGAAATATATTTTTATTTATGATAAAAAGAATCCCATTACCTATAATTATGGCTTATGAGTTAATCCAATTATGATATGAAGCAAAAAATGATCTACAATCATGATTTAGAAATATTAGCTATGGAGTGGTAGTTAGATGTTCTTCTATGTTTCAACTCATTTCCACATCCATGGAGGAACCATCAAGTTTAACCTTAACTTGGACACTTATCACTTCTTCATGAAACATAATCCCTTTAAAAAGTCCACCTTAGCTTGCATCATTAGATCATCCTTGCCTGAGCAAATGTAAGCCATAGATCTTGCATGAAATGCACTATTTATAAATTTTTGGTACATATATTGCCACTCAATATTTTTGAATTTTATTTTAGGATGATTTACATTTCAACCTTGGCCATGCACTATCAAATATAGTTAGGGTGAGCACACTCACTCTATTGGATCATTATCTAAGGGGTGGATTGTTTTTGGATACTAACTTTTACTTGGCCCTAAGAATATGCCACATAGTAGCCTTATAGGATTTCTATGTACTTTGTGGATAGTCATTGTTACTTTTATCATCCTTGCACCATGTGTAAATGTATTTCTTGATCTTATGTCCTATTAAACTATCAACTACTAGATCACATTGTTAGATCTTTAAAACATGTTCAAACTTTAAATCATGCCCCATGATCTCAAAAATTGCCATGCCTACACTTGTCCTAATTTTCTTTGACTTTTTAGCTTTGGTTATGCATAATTAGATCATCTTTCTCCACATAAATGCATGTCATTGGATCTTCCTCTATTTGAAAACAAATGGCTACTTCATGAGATCTAAAATTGATGCTCATGTGCCCATTTGGGATATTTGAATCCCAATATCTATCCCCTATATCTTAAAGTTGATGTCAACACACCTATCAAAAGATGTCTATAAGACCAACATACCTATAGTTTTGAAATATTTCTTTAGGGACTTTATTCTATTATAAATTTATCAGTAGGCTCTTTATCTTTAGAATTCCTATTTTTGCTTCATAGTTTGTCTTTGATTTATATTTGACATAGTTATCCCATAAGAATTGAGTCTTATCAAAATTTTCAAAGGAATTAGGCCTCTAAAAATTTTCTAATGTGATTTGGACCATTTCACTTTCATCAAAAGAAATGAAACTTAGCTCCTTGTGTGTTTATCAAGACAAATTTTGTAGATACTTTATCTAAAACAATTTCCCCACAAAAATTGAACTTGGTCTCCATAAGAATGTAATTGTCTTGGAATTTTTTCTTGGGAAAATTTTCCAAAGGAAATGGAACTCTAATCCATAGAAACTTTGCTAAAATTTTCCTTCAACCATATGAAACATACCCTTTGAATTTTTTGTCAAGGGCACTTGCTCTACAGAATTGCCCTTCAACCTTTTTGAATGGCCCTTAGATCTCTTGAAAGTGCCCCTTAGACCTATTTAAAGATTCCTCCATCTTATGAAATTTACCTTTGGGAGTTTTTAAAATGTCCTCCACCATCTAGACTTATCCTTTAAAATTTTTGTAGATGCCTTTCGAGAATTTTGCAAGGGAAAAATGCTCAAAGAAAAATATATTTCAAAAATTTTGCAAAGGCAAACTAACCCTTCAAAAGTGTCGTTTAGTAATTTTTTAGGGCAAAATGCCCAAAGGAAATGATCGTTTGAAATATTTTCAAAGGCAAAATGTCCTTTTAGGATTTTTATAATAACCTTTGGCCAAAGTAAATAAGTCTCTAAAATTCTTTTGGGATTTTTATGTAGGAAAAATGCCCTTCAGACCCTTTAATATGGAACAAAAGTCCAAAATAAATAAGACTTATCATCATTCTCCAAAATAAAGGATTTCCTTAAATATTTTTGTGTGGTCAAAATGCCTAAAGGGTAAGTGTCCTTCAGACTCTTTATCATAGACAAAAAGTCCAAAATAAATCACTTAAAACAAAATAAATAGCCCTTCAAACCTTTTGTAAAACACAGCCTAAAAGAGATAAGACATTGAATTCCTTTAGAACTTTTGTAGTGGATAAAATGTTTGATGTAAATAAGTCTTCAAACTTTTTATCCAAGACAAAAAGCCCAAAGATGTATTTCTATCAAACATTGTGCTTATGCAAATGCATAAAAAATTCTAAGGTAAAAACACCTTTTCCAAGCAAATACAAGATAAAAGACTTAGCCAATTTTTACATGAACTTGACCTTCCAAAGGAACACTTGGAAATGGAAGTTAGTCTAAAACATAGTCATTTACACTTGATAAGGGCCTAATTTCTTCTGTTCAATTTTAGGCACTAACACTAGCTCTTACTTGGGGATGCATACCTTTTTTGGGTTTGAAAAGAACCATAAAATACAAGACTAAGTGTTAATCCATTAGGATACAGACTCAAGACTTAACGACATTTTCAACAAATGCTCATGAAGGCTCAACAAAACATGACAGACTTACAAAAATAGATCAGGAGGATCTAGAAATGAACACACAAAAAAGGAATGGAAAAAAAATATACAAACAAGGCCCAATATAAAGGGGCAATAAAATAATAGAAATATAAAGAAACAAACATTATACAATATGGTACATATGTTGTAGATGGACTCAATCAAGGAAGTGTTTTAAATGTTTACCATTAACTGGTAGCTCCAGTATTTCACCATCTAGAACTCTCATGAAAAAATTATTTTCCCCTTTCCTATAGTCAATATAATAGGGAACCATCCACAAGGCATCAAACTTCCCATGTTTCCCTTTCTCCTCATTCCCATTATCCCAAATCAAAACTAGATCACCTACTCGGAAGGTTCTTAGAGTGACCTTTCTATAAAATATTTTTTGTATATTCTCCTTGAATTTAAGGTGTATTTCAAGAACTTGTCTTTGAGTTTCATCAAGCTTAATAATTTGGTTTACCTCACTCTCATAGTGATGGATCTGCTCATCATCCTCTAGTTGAGGCATGAGTTGATAAGTGGGCAACTATAAATTCATAGGTAAAATTTATTGATCTCCATAAAAAAATTAAAAGGGCTTCTACCTGTAGCTCTCTTAGGTGTAATCATATTAGCCCACAAAGCAAATTTCAACTACTCACCCTAATTTTTGTTTATTTCCAATGTTTGATGATATTGAGTATGTTCTTGCTACTTGATTATGCTTGCCCATTCCCTTGAGGGTTGTAATTAGAAGTATAAGTCAGATCGATCTCATAGTCTTTGCATAATTTCATGAATGGTTTGGCTTTAAATCTCATGGTATTATCAACAATAATTTTAACAGGCACACCAAATCTACAAATAATTTGATTTAGCAAAAAATCCATAACTACCTGGTGTGTTTCTTTCTTTGTAGATATTTCTTTGACCCATTTGGTGAAGTAATCAGTTACATCTAGGATATATCTATTTTTAGATCTTAAAAAATCAATGATTTATCCAATGAAATCCACTCCCCATTGTCTAAATGGGCCTTCAATCTTCATAGGTTTCAAGGGAAGACAACCTAAATCTTCCATCCTCCTAGCAAAGTTATAACATTTCTTACATCATCTAACTACCTACGCAACATCCTTTAATAGTGATGGCCACAAATAACCATATTTTAGAATTTTATGATCTATAACTTTAGATATAAAATTTCCACCACAAACTCCACTATGGAAGTCTTCAATCAAGATAACAATCTACTCTTCAAATACACATCTTAGGAGAACCTCATCCAAATTCTTCCATGCTAGTCCATCATCAATCAAGAGGTATTTTTGGGACACAAGCTTAAGAGTTCTTCTCTAATTACTATCCAAGCTAGGGGATAATTTATATTTTTTAAGTAGTAAACAATGTCTCTATACCATAGAGACACACTAAACTGACTCAAGGAATCATCAACATTAAACACAACATTATTTACCTCAACATCTTGTAAATTAGTCTCATCCATAATCTTGGCTAGACCCATCTCCCTTACTAGATTGGTGGTCTTGATATCCATGTCATACTCTTGTATCATGCTGACCCACCTGCACATCTTGTTGGATAATTTAATCTGAGTTAAAATGTCCTTTACCATGGTGTGTAAGATGTAGGTAATAATATTCAAACTCAGAATATATAGCCTAAATGTTTTAACAACCTTAAAAAAGAGAAAAAATTGTTTTTCCATGATGGATTAGTTCATCTCAAGTCCTTACATAACTTTTTTAAAATAAAGTTATGGGCTACTCATGACCTTCCTCATTCTTTTAAAACAAGATAGCAACTAAAGTATTGGATGACACAAAAGAGAAAATGTGGAATGAATTTGTGTAATCAAGACTAGGCAAATAGGGGAAGATTTTAAATCTTCATTGATGTCACTAAATGCTTTCATATCCTTATCCTCCCATTTGATGGTTTTTTACTTCTTTAACTTACAAGTAATAGGTAGAGTGATCTCTACAAAATAAAACACAAACCTCCTTACAAAGTTAATTTGTTGAGAGAAAGATTGAAATCCTTTCTTAGACTATGGGATAGGTACTTTGTCAATGGATTCAACCCTTTCAAGATCAATCATGACACCATAATTGGACATTATATATCCCATAAAATTGGCCTTTTGTACTCCAAAGTGGAATTTATTTGGATTAATCAAAATGTTAAACTATTTGCATCTGATCAACACCTTTTCTAGATATTCCAAATGTTCTCTTGTTTTGGAGTATACAGTAATGTCATCCTATTACAAAATAATGAACTAATTAATTATCCCTATAAATTCAATGTCTATAGCTATCTATAACATTAAAATAACATTCATTAAGCTAAAGATATCCAAATATATACATAACTACCCCAAGGCATTGTGAATGTGGCCTTGGACCTCATGGATTCATTCACCATAATCTAGTTGTAACTTAAGAAGCCATCCAATGCAGACAACATTTATGATTTAGTAATGCTCTATAGTAGGTTATCCATATTGGGTAGGGGTAATTTCCTTTTAAAAAATCTTTGTTTAAATTCCTAAAATCCACACACAAGCAAATGTTGCCATTCTTCTTTTATACAAGGACTAAATTTGTAAACCATGATGAATACCTAATGGGCTAAATGATACCATTGTCTCTTAGCTTTTTTAATTCCTCTTACATTTTTGTGGCCAAGATGGGTTTAATGTGATTCTATTTCTACCTGAAAGGTTTGATATCAAGCTATAATGGGATGACATACCAGAACAAGTCCTCCCTATATGCTTTCAGCTTAGAATAAAACCATGCTAGGTAATTCTAGTACTTCCTTAAAAGCTACATGTAATCATTTTTCTCTACTATACTTAGGTGAGTACCTAGCTAAACCTTTCTTGGATTATAATAAGACCCCAAGTTACACTTAGTTATGTCCTTTGAGATGAATGAGTCTCTCAACTTAATTCTATCCACTCAATCAAAAGATGTTTCTAGACTAACTAGTCCTCTTAGGATAGTGTTTGCTTTCAACTAAATAATATCTTTCCAAAACAAGGTCTCTTTCTAATCATTTATCTAAATCATGGATTTCAAGTCTATGAGCTGATCATGGAACTTATCCTCATAGTTCAAAAACCTCTTAATATATTCATCATCATAAATACCTACTAATGATGAAAAATATATTGGATTAAATGCATAACAAGCACTTCCACTTGATATTGATAGTGAGGGATTTTATTTTCAATGTCAAATTGAGCACCTAGCCTTGAAATTCTATCTGCATCTTAGTTGAAACTCCTATCATGATAATAAATATTGAATGCATCAAATAACTTAAGAAAATCCATGACATCATTTTGATAATGTTTCACCCTTTTATTTTTCATGGTAAAAGCACTATGAACTTGATTTACCACTAACTCAAAATCACCCTTAACAATTAGGCATTTGATTCCATATTCATAGTCATTCCTTAGACAAAGCAAGGGTACCTCATACTCAGCAGTATTATTAGTGCACTCAAAATAAATCTAGAAAGAAAACATAAAGCATTTACCATTGGGGGCATAGAAGATAACCCTAGCTCCATTTCCAAGATTGGAGCAAGCCCCATCAATGTAAATCCTCCATACTACATTTTATTTATTAGGCTCAATATTAATAATAATAATAATAGGTTATTTTTAAACTTCAAAATTCCCAACAAAGTTACCAAGCTCAACTTCTATGTGCAACACTTCATTAAAAGCATGCTTTAGATCTTCAATCGCATGCATCATCTTAGGCTGTCTATAAAGTTTTACCATATTACCCTCCAAAGGAATGGTGTCATAGGAAAGTTCCATATACACACTTTTATCCATGATAGAAAGCCATTTACATGATAGCAACATCCCCCATTTAGGAAGGCAATCTATAACTACCACTCCCATGTTCAAGTGCTTACTAGGATGAACTGCCAATTATACCACAATCCCCTTGACTTGTCTAATAATTAGAACATCTCATGAGTCCATGACATAACAATTTCTAAAAGATGATGTGATCTTCACTCTAAAGTCATTGAGGATATCGAAGTACATCAAAATTCAATAAGCACTATAATCAAACATGTATTTGTGAACAACTAGACCATTGATCAATAGAGTCATATAAAATGGACCCACATTCAACTAAATCTCCACTAATATAGTCCCCAAAAATACCTCTAGAGTAGGTTCAACAACCTATTTATATTCTTCATCTTATTTTGGGGGTGCTTGGGGTAACTCAACTTCATTTAAAACTAACCTTTCACCAACTTCTAAATATTTATAGTCCCTCTTATTATGTTTAGGTATTTATAATAACTCAAAAACTAGCATGGTGATCTTTATCTGATTCAAAACTTGAGCCATACCACATACACACTACTAAGGAAGTGATATATCTAGTGTAATGGTAATAGTACCTTTAGCTAGAATATGGTCACTCAAGGTCTAAAGTGGAAGACGATAAGGTGGATTTGAAACTTTGACAACAACCTTTAAAGGTGGGTATTTCTTAAACCCATTAGTACCCTTAGGGTTACTAGACAATATGGGCATTTTGTTGCTCCTAGTAGAATCACCTCTAGGCTTAGTATCTTGGGTTACAAGTGTTATCTTAGAGGCTTCTAAGACTATTGTAGCTTTCTTTACTTCCTTGATTGCATTCCCTACCTTTGAATTTACAAGGGTAGTTTTTTTAGGAGCATCACTTGGTTTCCTACTTCTCAAGTTCTACTCATTCTTTTGGGTAACTATTGCATTAATTAATAGTTTCCTATCCTCAATTGATGGATTTCTCCCAAGATATTTATTGATCATCATAGAGCACAAGAGATAAAAATCATGGATGGGAAATTCATATGGTCGTGCCACATTAACATCATAATCAAAGTAAAAAATTGAGACACTCTCCATTTTGATAGTACTCTAAAACTGATCAAACATAGTATCAATTAGCAATTCCATGGAGGTAGTTGATTCATTAAGAAGTCTTTGATAATTGAGCATAAAAATCTCATAGCTTTATGATGCATATTTAGGTTCTTTTATATCTTCATCAAGTTGTTCAAAAATAACACATAGTGGGTATGGTAAGAAGTACTTATCACATCAATCAATGTCTAAATCAAAATTTACATAATTTACCCTTACATTCAAAGGATTAGACACCTCCTTTATATCCCTTCTATTATGGTTTCTCTATGTACTATCCTTATGGGTATGACTCTTCCCTCTATCATTATCTATAATGTGTAAAGTAGGCCTCCTTAGAACTTGATGTGTATTAGGAGCCCTATCATAGTTGGTAGACACCTGAAGAACCCCTTTTTATCTCTATTTAACTTATACAACATTTCTTTGATAGTATAAGCCAAAGTTTTGATATTTTCCTCCAAGTTGGATGTCTTCATGGGCTATGTATTTTTTGGATTAACTGGCTTCACATTAGCTTGCTTGTTTAGAGGCTTTCCCATAGCCTTGATGTTTTTCTCAATTAGATGGCCATATTGAAAGCCAACCATAGGTTAGTGGGGTCCTTATCCCTCAAGAAATAAGTAGCCTTATTATCAAAGGCATCATAATACTTTATCAAAAATGTTGTGTTGTTGGGACTAATGTTTTTCAGAAGCCACATCATGGTCTTGATGAACCATATATTAAATTATAGCGCACACTCATTAAGATTCTTCTTGATATTTTTATATTTAGCCTAGAGAAACCTTGGATCAATCATAGCACCATAATGAATTTTAAGAACATTCTACATCTCTTCCCATGAATTAATGAAACTATTAGGAAGGGAAATAAACCATTATCAAGCATCTTTCTCTACTGTGTGCACAAATAATTTGATGCACACATCCTCATACTTAATCTCATTATCTTTAATGATATTTTGATAGTCCCTCAAATGTTAATCACTATTCACTACATTGTTCCCTTGGAATTTTGTTAGTTATTTTCTAACTTCATGTCGAACCTCATAGGAAATCCTTCCATCTCATCAAAATTGATAGGTATAAGCCTAAGAATTATAAATGTAGTATATACATTCTCTTCTTGTTCCCTATGCCTTATGAGTGGTTCAATATGATGTTCAAGAAAAAATGGCAAAGGGAGATGAGGGGGTGAATGAGCTAGACTTGGTGGATCAAACATGGGAGGGGATTAAATTTGTTGAGAAGGAACTAGAAAATAAATAGGACTATGTGTTTCAAAATCAATAGAAGAGCTATGATAGTCCTCAATGATGGGGGTTAATAAAGACATCAAGATCATTAGAACCTTGATGGTCTTGAGTAGCTAAACTTTTCCCTTTAATAGGCCTCCAAACTTGACCCCTTCTTTGAGGAAGACCTAAGGATGGAACAAGTCGCTTTGATGGATCACCTTTGAAATATTATCTCAGTCCTTCCAGATTTTCAAATAATAAGATACTTAAAACTAAAATTTAGCAAATATTCAGAATAGGCACCAATCTTTCTTGATACCAAAAAATATAGTCAGAGTCACCACTAGATTTAAACTTATAGAATAGAATAATTTACAAACTATTGTGATGCAAACTGAAATTAGACTTGTTAAAGCTGAATTAGATAGATGACAAAGCCACTAAAATATTTGAAATATGTTTAAAATGGAAAGGACACCTTCCAAATTGTAATGTTAGTAGTTCTTTGTAATATACTTATCATAGCTCAAATTGTAAAACCTTAAAACTTCTTGGCACATCCCCAGTGGAGTGATAAAATGTTGATAATCAAGATAATAAAATCAATGTAGTAACAATAGAGAATCTCACAAGGTGAAAAATCCATGGCTCTCTGAAATATTTTCTAGCACACAAGTCACTAAAAGTTTAGTTTAGTCCCTAGAAATGGCATCAATTAAGTATCATTATAGACAAAATATAATCAACTTAGTGTAGATATAGGTAGATAAATTTCAAAATGACAATAGCTCTTTGGAAATGTCCTAAAAAACATGGGTGACAAGAATTATTCCCTACCAACAATGCTAGTTAAGTGTTAGTTCCTAGTTATACACCTCTCTAACCTAGCCTTGCACACTTGTAGAAAATGGAAAAGAATGATGAGAAACCCACTAGAATGTCATTATGGTTAGGGAAGGGTTTGGCATCAAGAATAGAATAGACTGAGAAACCTACTCAAATGTCATTGTGGTCGAGGAAGGGTTTGGCATAAAGAAAAGACCAAACTAGAGAAAATGATTGAGAGGCACCTACAAAGGGTATGGTTAGCTCCCTGCTACTTTTAGATCTACCTAAGCCAAGATTATAAAACCTTTGGGGTAGCTTAATCACATGGGGAAATTTTATAATTAAATCTCCATGAGGATTCTTACCATGCTATAAAAAAATGACTAGAGCATAACCAAGTTTGCACACTTCACCCATGAAGGATTGTCACATGAAATTGCATAAAGGATCTATGTCATACATAGGATACTAAAATAGATAAAGGGATGACCACAATATTCATTCTAAATAGTATTCAATAGTAAATGGACTAATTGAAAGACTATAATGTTAGGATTTAAAATGCAAATTCCAAACACATTTCAAATATACAAGGTATTATGCATTTGCAAGGCAAGTAACACTTATAGTATGTAATAGAGCATGTTATTTTCAAGGTAGGATATGGTAGGATAAGTTTATAGCTAATTATAAAATCGAGGGAGGCATCTAGTGGCTTCCAAAATGTAGGGTATCTGGTATAATTTCATGATAATGTTCCTTAGTAAAGATGCATAAGAAACTTCAAATGAAAGATAATGATAAACATCAAATGATCCCTGAGAGACTAATACATACACTAAAAATATAATCTCAAATAATTTATCTTTATAAATTCATGAACCCAGGAGCCCTTAAAAGGTATTCAATAACACATTTCTAGATACAACTATAGAGAGGGATTTATGACCTAGGTACATGCTCATAATGATAGCCAATAATGAACACAAACCCAAATATCCAACCAGTATAAATTTTAAAACATATTATTGCATTTCATTAACATAATACAATAGAGAACCATAAATGTTTTACATGTTTCCATGGGGACAAGCATGGTGATATTGATCTTTTGAAAAGGGAGACATAAACATGCTTTCAAAGCTTGCTAATGGCTATATAGATGCAAACACCTTAGCAAGGGAGAAAAATTCTACACACAATAATGTATCCCAAAAAAAAATTTTAGAACCTATATTTAGAGGAAATAGACACCTAAAATGACCTACAATAACCAACAACCAATAAAAACCTTGAAATAGAAGACATCTCCTATTTATACATTTTCAATTCTTTCCAAATATGGGACTATGGTCTACAATTTGAAAAAAATGCATAAAAAACTTTTCCAATCCCATCAATATGATCCAAGAAGTACAATTCCTGTTGCTACATCTGAGATCTTCATTGATTTTCAATAAAAATCATTATTTCAACTACCTCTACTAAGAATGATGAGGAATCACAACCACCTAGAGAATATCATTTGATATTTTGGATGAAAATACCTTTCACATGAGCTTGGAAGGAGGATATTCACTTGAGAATCCAAACTGACTTTGTCTTGTTGTGGAACTACTTGAAGATCCACTTGATCACTCACTTGCATATCTGGAGGGATAAAATCATTTGAAAAGCCAAAGAAATTTTGTCCTCATGTATAGCTTATTTAGAAATGCTTTCTTATTACTTGATTGTAAATTATGGACACTTATGGATAGGAAATCTCTTTTTTTTGCATGCTAAATAAAATCGTATTACTTGTAATGATGGATTGTGAGTTAATCTAATTATGACATGAAGTATAAAATGATCCAATATAATGATTTGTAAATATTAGCTCTGGAGTGGTAGTTAGACATTCTTTTGTGCTTCAACTCATTGCCACATCCATGGAAGAGCCATCAAGATTAACCTTAACTTGGACACCTATCATTTTCTCATACAACCCAAACCTTTTGAAAAGTCCACCTCAGCTCACATCATTGGATAATCCTTACCCAAATAAACAGAGATATTGCATGAAATGCACTATTTCTAACTTTATAGCAAGCAAATATGCCACTTAGTAATTTTACCTTTTCCCATAGGATCTTTTACTTTTAAACCTTGGCCATGCACCATTAGATCTAATTAGGGTGAAAACATGCACTCTATTGATCATGATCTAAGGGGTGGAGCATTATTAGATGCTACCTTTTACTTGGCCCTAAGGATATGCCACTTGGTAGTACTTTGGGCTTCCTATGTACCTTGTAGATAGTCATTACTACTTTAAGTATCCTCATGCTATATGGAACTATTTTGCTTGATCTCAATTCATGTTAAACTATCAATAACTACCTCAAACCATTATATCTATGGAACATGCTCAAAATTTAAATGATGACCCATAAGCTTGATACTTATCATTCATGTGCTTGTCCTGAGTTCCTTTGAATTTTTATCTTTGATCATACATCATTGGATAAACTTGACCTATGCAAGTGTGTATCATTGGATCTGCCTCTATTTGAAAATAAATGGCTACTTCACATGATCTAAAATTAACACTTGTGCACCCATCCAAGATATTTGAATCTTAATGGATAGCCCCTACAACTTAAAGTTAAAATCTGCACATGTGTCAAAAGATGTTTATGAGACCATCATACCTACAGTTTGGAAATATTTATTTAGGGACTTTGTTCCATGGTAATTTGATTAGGAGGCTCTTTATCTTTGGCATTATTATTTTTTCTTCAACATTTCTATCTTCGCCTTCTCTTTAGCACAATTATCCCACATGAATTGAGTCATAGCAATTTTATTGAAGGAATTGAGTCTCTATAATTTTTCCAAGGGTAAAATGCCTGAAGGAAATGATTCTTAAAAAAATTTACAAAGGCAAAATGACCCTTTAGGATTTATGGAAGTACCTTTGGTTGAATTAAATAATTCCCTCAAATTCTTTGGGGCCTTTTTAACAAAAAAATGCCCAAAGGGAAAATGCCCTTTAGACCCTTTACCATGGATAAAGAGTTAAAAATAAATAATACTTAAAACCATTCTCCGAAACAAAGGATTTACTTTGGGATTTTTGTGTGCTAAAAATTCCAAAAGGGCAAGTGCCCTTTTAACACTTTTTCATAGACAAAAAGTCTAAAACAAAGTAACTAAAATAAATAAAATATACTTTCATACCTTTTGTAAAACACGTAGCCCAAAATAGATAAGACATTGAATTCCTTCAAAAAATTTATAGCAAACAAAATTTCTAACAAAAATTAGTGTTAAAACTTTTTGTTTGAGACAAAAAGCCTAATGATCTTTTTCCATCAGACATTATGTTCATGAAAAAACCTTAAAAAATCTAAGGGAAAAACACCTTTACCAAGAAAAAACAAGGCAACAGACTTAGCTAATTTTTACATTAACTTGACCTTCCAAAGGAACACTAGGAAATGGAAGTTAGGCTAAAGATATATATATTGACACTTGACAAGGGTCTAATTAGGTTAGTTTAATTTTGGGCACTAATAGGATAGACTTTGAGGAGACCTTTATACTAGTGGTAAGATTAGAGGCCATTAGATTGTTCTTATCATATGGAGGATTCAAAGGGTTAAGGTGTACTAAATGGATGTAAAATATACCTTTTTGAATGGAAACATAGAATAAGAGGTATACATAGAATGACCTGAGGGTTTTTCACTATCACGTAACAAGGACTATGTTTTCAAATTAAAAAAGGCTATGTATGGTCTAAATCAATCTCCTAGAGCTTGGTATGATAGATTGTACAAGTATCTATTAGACCAAAGTTTCAAAATAAGAGTTGTATATATTAATATATACATAAGTATAGAAGATAACCATCATTGCATATTATTTGTTTATGTGGATGATATCATCATTGGTAGACACATTAAGAATATGACTAAGGCCTTTGCAGATGTGATGAAGGATGAGTTGGATATGTCTATGTTAGGATAATTATCATTCTTTCTTGGGTTACAAATCATACAATATAAAAAAGGTATATTCCTTTCATAATATAAGTAAATAAAAGAGATTTTGAAGAAGTTTAAGATGGAATATTTCAAGGTAGTTAGTACACCTATGATCATAAGGTGTAAGTTGCTCAAGGAAGATGCATCTCTAAAGATCAATAAAACATCATATAGGTCAATTATTGGAAGTGTTTTGTATACCAATGCCTCTATACTTGATATTATGCAAGTGGTATGTATTATGGGAATATTTCAATAAGACCCAAAATAAAATCATTTTTAAGTAGTGAAAAGGATACTTAGGTGACTGAAGGGGACTATAGAGTTTATGTTGTGGTATGCAAGGAACAAGGAGTTCAATTTTATAGCATATATAGATGAAAATTAGGCAAGAAGTCTAGATGATAATAAGAGTAGTAGTAGAGGAGCTTTCTTCTTAAGTGGGTGCCTAGTTTCATGGATAATCAAGAAGTAACCATCAATAGCATTATCCACTTGTGCGGTTGAGTAAATTTTAGTATCTTCATATTTAACTTAGGTCCTATAAATGAGATAGACCTTAAAATAATACAAGGTGGAGTATGATAATCATATCCCTATTTATTATTAGAATACAAGTGCTATAAGCATGTCAAGGAAACCTATCATGAACTCAAGGACTAAGCATATTCTTATCAAGTATCATTTCCTAAGAGAGAAGGTAAGTTAAAAAAGTGTCAAACTTGAATATGTTTCTACATAGGATCAGATTTTAGACATTTTGACCAAGCCACTTCCAAAGGAAACATTTTAACACCTAAGATAGGAATTGGTTGTAGTTCTTACCCCTAACAAACACTAAGGAAGTCAAGTGCTTAGTGGGAACTAATTACATTGTTTATTATCTTCAAGTACAGGTGAGTAGTGCTGAGAAAGTATTTATAGAGATAGGGGAGATATTTTTATAATGTCTCATAAACTCATAATACTATATGTTGAGTGTTTTGGTTGTAAGAAGTGTGATACAAGAAGTTGTAGACATAACTTTGTCATTTATGTCAAAGGGGGAGAAATTTTAGAATGAGGGAGAAGTTTTTTATTGAGATAAGTTTCTAAGAGTGGTTTCCATCAATGATAAAGGGGGATATAATTGATTATTGTCATTGATGTCAAAGGTGCATCTTGTATGAGGTTGGCATCAAAAGTGACTAATCCTAGTTGGTAGTGTGTAATATTACAAAGGACTAAGAGAGAGTGTTTTCATGAAAGAGAATTTCAAGGTAAAAGATACAATTTGAAGGAAACTAGTGCCTTATGGTTACATGATGGTATATTTCATTGGTGTCAAAGTTACATATGATTCCTAGTCATGAGCCTAGTCATGACATGAAGAGGTATGTGAATGAAAATGAATGAACATAGGCATGATAAGTTAGTTTGGCACTATTTGAGCATGAGTCAAAAACATTGAATCATTTATGATAGTTTCAAAGTGAGCCTATAGGGGTAGGACCTTTAGACTAAGCCTACACCTAGACCTCTCTTAGGCCCTACTTGGCTTAATGAGGCATGAAAATAAAATTTCAAGACATGTTTGCATATGTGAGCATGGAAAATGGTAAGATAAGTTTTTTTAGGCATGTTCACAAAGTTTGATGTCATGGTTTAAAGGAAATTACATGAAATAATGTTTTAGGTCTTATCAAGTTCATAGAATGAGGCTTCAAGACCCAAGAAGCACTTTCAAATGTTATTTGGCATGTGTAACCTATTAATGGGAATCTAAGATGTTAAGGATATATGGGTAAGGGTTCTAGATAATATCTCCAGGAAATGGTTTTGGATTTAAGTGGTAGTCCTTTATGAATAATCGTTAACATCAAAACCTTTGTTAAACTTCCCTAAAACCCTAATAAGAACCCAATGTGAAATATCTTGTTAAAAATAGCCTAGAATGGTCCCAAATGCCTAGAAAAACTATTTGATCATGTTTTTAACTCTTACAGGTACCTACAGGTGGTGGTAGTTAGTTAGATGAGAGAGAAAATGCATAGAAATAGGCTTATTTATCAAGAAGTTATTGTAGCTCTCAAAAGTTACATTGGTCAAGAAAAGAAAATAAATGGGAAAATAAGATAGAGAATCATAATATATGTACATGATGTTGTTTAGACAAGTTATTTCCTTTAAATTTTCTAATTTAATCATCCAAGTTAGTGTCTAGTAGATAAACCTAATGGTGTGAACAGCGAAAAACCCAAGAAGAGATGAGAAGATGTATTTAAGGGTCTGAGCATGTCAAATTTATGAAACAAAGTAGATTAGAATTTTATTTATTACTTTTCATTCATGTTTATGCTTTTAATAAGTTTTGGAGGTCATTTAATATGGTGAAAAGTTTTTTGCAAAATGACTTATCTATTTCATATACGACTGTGTGATATAAGGTCAAGAAATCGGACTATAAGACCAATATTTGGCATTATACCATATGATATTTATATTTTATAATTGTTTATATATCTCATAGGACCATTTACATGTATCAATTTTCATGGAAAGTGTCTACATAGGTGTTGGAGTTCTAAGTCACCATGACTAGTCTTTAAGGTAAATTGACAGTTCTAAGTAAACAAGCTGTAGAGATGATATTGAGCCTTTATGTCATAAGTGAAGGTATTAAAAGAATTTAGATATGACATTTAATTCATGGAGTATATTTATGTATGTTTTATTTGTCACTAGTATGTTTATTAAGAGTGTTTGAGCTTCATTCTTGCAAGATAGAATTTTGAGGTACACAGGACTAATAGGGTTGTTGGTCATAAAGGCAATTTCATGGAATGAATGAAAGACATAGATCTAAAAAAAAATGGAAAAGGTAATTAGAGTTTATTTAATAAGTGATTGAATGGATATTATTTGTTTTATAAATCCATCTAGGCCTAAGAGGATCAAGTTTTGGCATTAAGAGGATAGACCTAATGTAGTTAGGTCTCTATGAGGCATAAAAGAGAAAAGAGACCAAATTTAGTTGTTAGAGACCAAAAAGGGTCCAAATTTTATTTTAACCATGTTTACAAAGTATTATAATACTTATTATATGTATGACCTAAGATGTTGAAGGTGTATGGTCGATTAGGTGGTGTGTAACCATGAGTATAGTATATATACAAGGTAATGTAGGCCTATTTTAGATGTAAGCAATAAAATCAAATAAAATATTGCTTGGTAGAGAATAATGTCTTGAAATGAGACCATAAAAATATACAAGAGATATGGTGATCAAAATTGATGAGGTGGATGAGTTGGTGTTGAGTCACTTAGGGTGTTGGTGTTTTCTTGCAAGTGGGTGCTTGTTAAAGCCTAGTCAAGTGGATGCTTGAGTTCATTGGAGTTGGTACTCCAAGTTAAGTTGGTTCTTAACATAATTTAATATTTTTTTTATATGATATTAGTCCATTTTCATGTATCTTTTTGGGTTTTCTTCCCCTTGAGGGTTTCCCACTCATATATGTGTTCTATTTTTTATGCTCTTATTTCATTCTTAAGTGATTGGTTATTTATGCATTGTTATATCATTATATTGATTTGATGGTTCAAAGAATGTTAAAATACATGTGAAATAAATTTTTAAACACTAATTCACCCCCTACATCAGAATTATTTTGCTTCCAAAATTATTTTGTGTTATGAAATTTTAGTGTAAATTAGTTTTGGATGAGTTGAGTAGGCAAACTCTTGTAATTAATGAGATAAAGGTAGAAGTCATTGGATTTTAATATATGAAGGAATTTTACAAATAAGACATGGATTTATAAGATGAATGGATAATTTTAAATATTAAAATAGATTTGGATATAAATCTATAGTTAGAGTACATTACATAGGATGAAATATTGTTTGAAGGATAAAATTTATGTATACCACAATGTTCGATGAGAGATAACTTGTTGAAAGAGAAGCATAGTAGAGGACTTATTGGTCATTTTAGATATGACAATAATTTGGTGTAGTTGATTGATAAATAATATTAGCCACATATGGGTGAAAATATGAATAATTTTTTGAAATAGTGTAGAATTTACCAACATGTAAAAGGAAAGAGTCAAAATGTTGGTTTGTATCAACCATTTCTCATTCTGAATAAACCATGTGATGTATTTAATATGGAATTTATTCTTATTTTACCAATAATGTAGTGAGTTAATGATTCCATATTTTTTTTTATGGATTGGTTTTTGAATATGTATCACTTTATATCATGTAATAATATTATTAATGCCACATGTATTACCAATCTATTATTTCAATAAATTTTCTGATTACATAGATTGCCTTAGAATATTACATTGGTTAGAGACATCAAATTTGTTGGACACTTATAGTATATTTTATGGAAGAATTTGGGAACCATATTATACTTAATTTCAGCCTATCAACCTTGTATGGTTGGACAAATGGACGTGGTGAATAAAATTATTTGTAATCAGCTAAGATTTTTGGTTGGTGACAAGCCCAAATAGAGGGACTTAATATTGGCACAAGCAAAATTTTATTATAATGATTTATTCAATCAAATTATGGGAATGATTCATTTTTAGATAGTGTATAGGAGTATACTTAGATTAATATATGATTTTAGGAGTATATTTGAGATTATTATTAGTATATAATGCTTGTACTACACTTAATTTGTGCATGATGTGCATTAAGAAGTTAAGAGAAGCCTTGAAGAGAGTGCTATAAAATACAATAATATTTTTATATATGTGATGAAGAGAAGTGAATTATAAAGTTCAAGACATGGTTTTGTCACATTTGATCAATGAAAGGTTTCCAAAAGGTAAATATAACAAAATCAAGTGGAATTATTACTATGTGGAACAGTACTAAATTTTAGGGTTCTCCTTATTGCTTCTAACAAGCATTTTATATTTATTAACTTCTCTTTACCTTCCTTAAACTGGTCTTTGATCAATATATATGGCCCAAATAATAGAGCTCAGAGGCAAAATTTGTGGACTGATTTGAGTAGCATCATGACCAATAACCCATGCACTAGATGGATGTTGGCTAGTGACTTTAACACTCATTTATATCCTTCTAAGAAATATGGTGGGATTATTGTTTACTCTGAAAACATGTTTAACTTCTATAATTTATAAATGATTGGGGATTACTGGATGTGGAACTGCAAAATCAAAATTTCACCTGGTCTAACAAAATAAAGGTAGACCAAATGATCCAAGTTAAATTAGACAAGTTTCTTATTTCTAATAACTGGGATAATCATCATAATATGCATCTACAAGATTTTCTTAGAACTATGTCTGATCATTGCCCCATCTTCCTCAATTGGAAAGATAAAAGCCAACATGGTCCTTTCCCTTTCTAATTTTAAGCCATGTGGATTAAGCATAAAGACTTCAGACAACTGGTGGCTCAATGGTGGTAAATTCCTATCAAGGTTACTCCTATGTTCAAATTAGTTAAAAAACTTCTGCATATCAAATAGGAAGTACATGGATGGAATAGATATAGCTTTGGTCATGTTTTTTGTCTAAAGAAAAACATAGCTAGAAAACTTGTAGATATCCAACAATGGATTGCTCAAGGAGATGATTCAGAAGACACTTCTAAAGAAGAGCACATTTTGATTTCTGACTGGAAGAATCTTATGGGTAGAGAAGAGGTATTTTGGAAATAGAAATCTAGAATATAGTGGCTTAAAGAGGGAGATAGGAACACAACCCTTTTTCATCTTTTAGCCATGAAACATAGGAAGGCTAACTCCATAACAAAATTATGTTTGGAAAATAGTAATATCATAACTGAGGATAATGAGATTAGGGAACAAGCTATGATATTCTTCTAGAATTTATTGACTGAACAAATTAATGATGATGAGAATGTCAGAACTATGAATCAATTCATTGACAAAATCCCCTATCTGATAATTGAGGAAGATAACCTAGAAATGTTAAGGCCTATATCTAAGGAGGAGGTCCATGATATTGTATTCTCTATGGGTCCCTTCAAATCTCTAGGCCTTGATGGCTTCCCTCCTATTTTCTTCTAGGAATATTGGGATATAGTGGGAACCGATCAAACTGTTGTTTGAGATTTCTTCAGAACTGGTAAACTTTTAAAATAGACTAATAATACCTTTATTTTCCTAGTTCCTAAAATGTTGAGGCCCACACACCTTTTATAATTTAGACCTATTAGCCTATGTAATATTTTCTATAAGCTTTGCACTAAAGTTCTTGTTATGAGAATCCAACCTTTCTTAGACAAAATTATTTCCCCTACTCAAAAAGGCTGTCCTAGGTCATCAAATTATTGATGCTATGATCTCCACTCATGAAACTATTCATTCCATGGATAAGAGTAGAATCCCTAGTATGGATCTTAAGCTAGATATTTCTATAGCCTATGATAGGGTCTCATGGACTTTTCTATTTCAAGTCATTAGGAAGTTTGGGTTTAATGATAAAATGTCTCACCTCATTTGGAATGTTGTTTCTTCTACTAAATTTTCAATCCTGGTTAATGGGGTCCCTAAAGCCTTCTTCTCTTCTTCGAGAGGAATCTGCCAGGGGGATCCTCTTTCCCCTTACTTGTTCATCATAATGGTGAAGGCCCTTATGAGATACATTCAAGCTAATATAGCCTCTAAACATCTAGTGGGCATCAAACCTACTTCCTCCCTTCCCCCTGTGGCTGTGCAATAGTTTGTTGATGATACCATTCTTTTTGGCATCTCTTCGGTGACTAAATTTAGGATATGGAAGAATATTTTAAATAACTATGCCATATATTCTAGGAAAATCATAAATATTTGAAAGAGCAATGTGTACTTCTTTAATACTTCTAATGACCTCTGATAAAAAATCATTGACATCTTGGACTGTGCTGAAGCTGATCTTCCTACTACATTTTTGGGCCTCCCCCTTATGGTCAAAGAGTTATCTCTGGGTTTTTGGAATGGAATATTGGAAATAACTTAGAGAAAATTGATTGGCTAGAAAGGGAAACTACTCAGTAGTGCAGGCAAATTACAGCTTCTTTGAGCCTCTCTATAAGGGATACCTACTTACTTCCTATCTCTCTTTAAGATACCTACATATTTTGCTAAAAAATTGGAACAAATTCAAAGAAAACTTTTATGAATGGGACTGGAAGATAAATATAGAATGTCATTGGTCAGTTGGAAAAAATTGTGTCTTCCTAAATCACACGGTGGCCTCAATATTAGATCCATCTAAAGCATGAACAAAGCCTTTCTCTCCAAAATCAACTAGAATCTGATTCATAAACATAATGATTGGGGGGAATCATGCATGCCAAATATCTGTATACTACTGATGGTTCCAACTTTCTCCAACAGGTAGGGTTACCCCAGGGATCTGTGATATGGAATAAAATGCTTAAATCTAGAAGTCTTCTTAAGCAAGAGATTAGATGGAAATTGGGAAATGGCATGTCTATTAAATTTTAGAATGACATTTGGATAAAAGAAAAGGATCTTATTACACAGGGGGATTATGGAGAAATTTATAGCATTGTTATTCATTTTTTTAAGATAAAGTCTGCAATTACATGGTTAATAATAATGGCAATAGGAGTTAGAAAAATTTATTATATTATTGTGCTCATCAGCCTGATCTCTCCCCTAGAGTTTATGATGTTAAATAGTTGATTCAAGGGGTCAGAATCACTCTCTTCCTATAAGAGGATGAATAGTATTGGTGGCGAAATAAGAATGGTTAGTTCTCTGTCAAGTCTGCTTATCATTTGATGGTCCCTGAGGTTCATAGAAAGGAGATATGGAAAAAAGTTTGTAACCATAAAATTTTACCAAAAATAAACATGTTTTGGTGGGCTGCTACTGATAACAAAATTTTAACCCATGACAAATTACAAAAGATAAGGTTTACCTTGGTCAATATATGTTATTTATGCTACTTAAAGGAGGAAACTATTTCTCATCTTTTCATACACTATGATTTTGCCTAGGAACTTTGGGACATAATCCTAAATAATTTTGGCATTCAGTGGGTCTGTAATTCTGACATTAAGGAAGTCATTAACAGTTGGTATCCTATCTTTTCTCATCCCTAGCTCCTTGATTTATGGAAACAAACTCTACCCTATTTGAGCTAGACTTTATAGAAAGAGTGCAAACATAGAATTTTTAGGGATATTGTTAGAGATGTCACTCAGGTTTTTCATACTTTTGTTAAGACTCTATTGGAAATTGTCACTAATGCCAATATTCGCACTATGGAGAAACCTCTAACTCATGAAGAGGAAAAAATTATAGCTAATTGGAAGATCCTAAATCATATTCCTACTCATAATAATTCCAAAATATTACAAAGACTCAATAGTAGATGGAATCCCCCGAAGCCTAACTGGTTGAAACTTAACTTTGATGGGGCCTCTAAGGCTAATGGTAAATCTAGTGAGGGAGGGATTATAAGAGATGACAAAGGGTGGATGATTTATGTCTATGGTAGTGGAATGGGCCATCAGAGCAATAATTATGCTAAAGAAACTACTCTTATATGGGGGATTAAATTGGCTATATCCTTTGGTATCAAGAATTTGAGTATCTAGGGGGACTCTAAAATGGTTATTGATGCAATTAACAATGTATCAATTGATGGTATTAAGCTAAAATATTATTAGGGATATATAAATTCTCTTGTAGAATTTTATTAGGGTAGACATCTCACATATTTATCATGAGGGCAATGGTGTTGCTGATGCCTGTGCTGATCTTGGCCAACAATATTCAAATTGGCAATGATAGTGCCAAATTGATCACATCCATTTAAGTATTAGGGATCTCATTTAAAAGGAAGTAATGTGTTAACGATGAGTTAGATATATTGGAAAGATAGCTCACTTCATTATTCCTTTTGGATGGTGTTGATGTGTATCTTGGAGTACGAGTCCTTTTGTACTTTTTTGATCATCATTTCCAATTTATTATGCCTCTTTGATAAGGCAAGTGGACTGCTTCATCATTATGGCAATCATTATGAGATTATTTTTAATCATGGGATGAGTAAGTGTCATCTTTGCATGATGTACCTAATTATGTGCTATTTCATCACCATTATCAATATCCATGATCAATGGATTGAAGTTATTGCAAATATGATGGTGAAAATTTGGGGTTTTTTTGGTCTATTCTATAAGTCTAACATGTTTGGTGATAGAATACGAATAGAACCCATTTCGTATTGTAAGTTCAAAGATAACTCAGTGGTTTGGCACTATTATAATGAGGGTGATATTAGCCCCTATCTAGAGAGGCTCAATGGGTATGATGAAAACCTTTTTGAATAATTCACTAGGTCATGGCTAAACTGGTGAGTCTCCTTGGGGGAAATTAACTTTGAGATTTTAGAGAATGTGATTGCTATGGCTATTGGCATGTCTACTCAGGGGATTAAACTGCAACAAAAAACTAAAATTGTGGACCTTTCTAGTTAGAATCTCTTTCTTGGAGAAGACAAAGAACTAGTACCCTGCCAGGGGCGATTTGATCAAGTTAAGCTGCATGAGCCTTGGGATGGCATGTGTTTTATCCTCATGAAGTATTTCACTCTAAAGGGGTGCTTCACCAGGTTTTACAACTATCATCTCCCCCTTATGAACCATTTTAGGTGAAATGCTCACATTATCTTTCCTTTTTATCTGCTTTCTTCCCTTGAGCATTATGTCCTTAGGGTTAGAGCTAAATTGGCTAAGAAACCTACTAAGAATCCTATCCCCATTCATCAAGGCCTTATTTTCTATCTTTACAATTTACATCATGCCCTTAAGCCTTCCAAGGCCATTCATATTAATAGTGGGGAAATTTTTTCTAACCCTAATGCTATCGATGTTGTTGAAAAGCCTTGCCCTTCCCTTGTCTCTAATAAGAATAAACAAGTTTCCTTTTCTACTCTCAAGGAGATTCCCATAGACACTCCAGGCTCTACTTTGAGTATGAAGTGCAATAAGAGGAAGACATATGTTGGTGAAGTGGGCACTATGGGGACTACTGTGGGGACCCCAAAAAATCCCTATAAGACCCCTAGGGGTCAAGGTAGTAAGTTGCATTAATCTACTAAGGCTATTAAAGAGGGTTTCTCCTCAGGAGTTAGGCAGTTTGGGAGAATTGCTAGCAAACCTGCTCCCAAGAATAGGCTTATCGACTAATCTAAGAGCACCTTTGATGAATCCACTTAGGATGATGAGGCCAAGGACATGGATGTTCAATAAATCTCTGTGGATATTGAGGGTAAGTAGGAGACTAAATAATTAAAGGATACTATTGAGGATACTGCTGACTTTATGGAAAATGTTGGCAAAGTGAGAAAGATGTTTGTGGAATAAGTTGATGATGAAACCAAAACTGAGGCTGGGTTGGGATTTGAAATTGCTGTCCTAAGGGGTCACATTCAAAAATTGGAATAGATTTTCTACTATGCTTCATAATTCTATTTTCCTTAACATGTCTATGCTACAAGACTTGGGTTCTGTTGTTATTGCTGACAATGAGGAGAACTCTGTGAACTTGGATGACCTTATTAAATCCATGTTTAAATAAGGAGAGAACCTACCTCCTTAGTTTTTCTTTTATTTTGATATTTTGCTTCTCTGTTATAACTATCTTAGTTTATAGTTATGGTTTTTGTTGTGTCTGTTGGGTCACAGATTGTGATGTTTCTATTTTGAGGCACTTTTTGTGTTGGTTGCCTCTATGGATTTTTTGCTAATTTTAAGGGTTTGTCCCCTTGTTTATGCACCTTATATTATCAAAAACAAACTCAAGTGGAATAATATTAGACCTTACAATATTTTAAGGAAATTATTATCTAATGCATATTAGATTGAGTTGTTAAATGAAGTAGGTATTTCAAATATATTCAATGTGGTATATATACCTATATTTTGAGGGATAAATAAGTGATAATATTTATTTTTTAGTTTGATCCAGGCATCAATTCAGGCGACAATTCGGGTGACAGTTCCACCCCAATTGATGACGGAACTTCCGGGAGCCATAACTTTTGCACCGTAGCTCCAATTGACTCGCCGTTTGAACCGTTGGAAAGCTAGGAACGAGGGGAACATATTGAAATGGCATTGAGATTTGCTCAATGAAGTTTGACCCCCAAAAACCCAACGGAAATGCCTCAAATTTCAATTTTAATAGTGCTGTCTAAAAATAGTAAGTTTCTAAAAATAGTAATTTCTTGATTTATGTATTGTTTTAAATATTGGAAGTCATACCACTTCATCTCCCTCGAGATTGGTGACCTTCCACATACTTCCCATGCTTTCAAATTGTGTATAAAATAATAGGTAACCCGAAATGTGAAGGGGGACATCTCTTCCCAGAGATAAGCATATTTTTCTATTGCGATTTTGAGTAATACTACATCTCTTCTCAGAGAATTCATTGTTATTGTGTTATTTCTATGTTATTGTGATATTTATCAACCAGAACTTCTGAGTTTTGGATCATAGTTTAAGATTGGAAGGATTATTTTTTACAAGTGACTACGGAGGATATGGAATACATTCTAGATATTCAGGTTGGAAAGAAGACATGAGGCTGTGAATACTACAAGTATTTAGTCAATTGGAAAGATAAATAATACGACTATATATATATATATATATATATATATATATATATATATATATATATATATTAGATTAATAGATATGAAGTTATCAAAAATAAAATGGTTATTTATTAGCTCATGTTAGGTTTATGATCAATATCTCATGGTCTTTTTCATTTACCATGGGTGTCTAAAGAAAGATCATCCATGGTGGATAAGATGTCATATATCAACAAATAGTGTTGGTTGATTTATTTTATTTTTATTTATTTTTTTATTTTGGTGTGTTTGGTTTCAGGTTATTTTTATTTTTTCATGTTTTGGGACATTCAAATTTTTGGTGTAGTTGTTTTGTTACTTCCCAAAGACTCATTCTAATTTGGGCCTTGTTTTGTTATTTCCTTGCATACCATACTCCACTAGTCTTGGAGAGATTCATTCTAATATTATATTTTTAATCAAGTTTCTAACTCCCTATTTGGTCTTCAATAAAGTTTCATGGTACTCATAGTTTTAATCAAAATATATTTTTCAATTTGGTGTTCAAGGAAGTGTATTAATTCACACAGTTAAAATCAAGGTCTTAATCCTCGATCAGGTATTTTTTCACCTTATTCATTGTTGATAATTGTAATCATCTTTAAAATTATTATTAGGTATCAGTGATCCTTGGTGGGATCTTAAAATTCTAATCAAATATTCAACACTGATAAAGTCTATATAGAAATTGATCTTGGTTTGTTAGTGATAATTAGACTTATATATGTTGATTAAGTCATTGGATATATTAGTTGGAGTGAATAGTGGTAATTATATTTTGTTTCCTTATTAGATCTATGTTTTAATTTTCAAACTTTTGTTCTCTTAGTTGGGGAGATAATATTAACTAGGTCTATAACTTTTATGATGTGTGTTTTTAGTGGTATGTAGAGTTTATAACACTGACTAGGTTTTGATATGGTTGTGAATAACCCCATATTTATAATTGGTAAAGTGTATTCCAATAAATTAATTGAATAGGTTCATGGTTTCTCATAGTTTCATTGTGATCTAAAATTCTAATGGGGTCAACTTTGTTTTGAACAACAAGTGGAGTATGCTATGCAATGCCCAAATTCCAAATAAGATTGTGGAATATTTTGGCATATCCCAGAGTTGTAATCATAGAGTTAAGATTTAATTAGGTCTATTACTACTTTAAAACATTAAACTCACTTAAAAATATTGCCTAAAATTTATTTTTAAAGTGCAATTATCTTCTCTTAAAGGCCTAATTAGGTCTATCAATGTTTTAAAACATTTCATATTCATGTCAAATCTTGTCCAAGTCTCAAATATGAAAATTGAATTTTAATATGAAAAATAATATTCCAAATTTATTTATAAGGTATACCTATAGGTGTACATTGGCCATTTTATGACTTTTAGACTTCATATTGAGTCATTTTTTTACATGCAACAACATGGAAGATGAAGAGTCACATAGGGAAGATGATGGGTAAAACCATTCCCACATTAAATGGTAAAATGGAATTTATTTTTGGGATTTATTCCATTGGGGTATTGGTTATTTGTATTGGGTATTGTTTTATTTTATCTCCTCTAGAAATAAGTGAAGCATTATGCTACCAAAATTTGTAATTGAAACCTATTATTGAAAATGCGCATTATTTTTCTTGATTTCCTTCAAGATGAAAAAAGAGAATGGGTTTGTGTGTTGAGTTATAATTTTTTTTTTTGATTTATTTCTCATGAATGGATGTTTTTTCAATAACTAATCATTGTATATGTAATGGTTGTCCTTAATTGTAATCCCATTCTATGTGTGCACCACTTCACCCTAATTATATCAGTTATCCCAATACCTTTACCTATCTATTTATTAATGTTATTATCCATCATGGTATCATTATATGCATTTTCAAATTATATCATCCAAATTGATATAGTTTGGTGTGTGTTTACAAATATATCTTCCAACCTAATACAATTATGTTTCATTAGTTTTTAGTTTTTTATTATGTAAAATATCCCAATACCATACTATTTCCTTGTTTATCTATTGCATGTTAAACTTTTAGCTTTTAATCTTTATTTTTATTTTTTTCATAGAATATATGTTTCGAAAATTTTAAAACTCATAGGAACTATCATTTTTGTCTAAGTGGTGGTCAATTTTTTAATCATGTGAGGGGTTCTACCCCAATAATAAATATATTTAAACTTTAGTTTTCACATACCTCATACTATATCAAAAATGCTTAGGATCCATGTTTTTAGCCTTTATAAATCCTTATATCGATTTGATTTATAGTTAAATAGTAACTAATTATCTCTAGGTAGATACTCTAAACATACCTAAGAGATTAGATAGTGTGTCCATAATGATGGTGGAATCTTCTATGGTTTATGCCCTCATGACTATATTTTTTATTCATGAGTGGGATCAGTATATATGAGAACCTAAAATTCAAACACACATTTTCTTACTTTACCTCCCTATCTTGATTTTCATAAATAGTTAGTTAAATATATGCTTACTTTCCTTAGAGTCTGTATTGTATGTTTTGATATTGTTCTATGTTGTGTCAACTACATCAGCTAGTCTAATATAGTTTTTTGTGTTTACCAACTACATAAAAAAAACTTGATATTAGTTTTTGTGTCTCATTAACTACATATTCCAACCTAATATAGTCTATTTTTACAATATTTATCCCAAATGCATCTACCAACTTGATACATTTCTCTGTGTCTCCCTGACTAAATCACCCATTTGGTACAATATAGATTTAGCATTTTTTTACCAACTACATTATCTAGTTATATATATATATTTGTGTCTCCTTGACTCGATTATCCAATTTTATATAGCTACCATCTTCTTGCCCATTGTATCAAGAATATCGATATAATTCCTTCCTATTACCATATTATATTGGCCATCCTGGTCTAGTTGGATTTTCTTAGTTTTAGTTACCAATTGTATTGGATAGGATAATAAAATATAATTTTAGTATTCATGTATAATTAACTACACCAACTAGCCCAATATAGTTACTCCTTTCTCTTATATTATGGAAAACATCTTTGACCAATCCAAATAAAAACACAACAAGAACACATGGAAGTAACCAAACCCTATAAAGTCCCTACAACTTGTATGACTTATAATTTTTCCTTGTCCCAAGATCAAAATACAAGTAATTTTCATGTGGATTCAACTATATATAAAATTTATGAGCCATATAACAACCTTAACACTATTATATGAGGTCATTTACCCAAATATCATGAGGTGGATAAGGAATGTGGTATGAATTATATCAATGAAATGATCATATTTCTACATTAGCATCCCAAGCATAAGGGTAAGAACATTATGGTGATATATCAATTCATGATGTCACCCCATATCAAAATTATTTCTTCCCATAATGCTTGTTTTCTTACTAGACTTAAGACAAGTCAATATGTTACTTCCTCATTTCCCTCCCCATACAACATGACTAGTATCAATACCATGGAAAGTATCTCCTTTAATGGTCTTATTAAAATGACCACTTTAATTCAAACATTAATACAACCTCTACCGCATATAAAAAATATAATCAATCTTCCACCTCTAATAAAAATGTTCATGATCCTTGTCAAATCATGTTATAAGCAATGAGACAAATGGCCAACTTTGAAACCAAGAATAATGCCCAAATGATGCAACTACAAAACCAAGTTTTAAAAATTTAAAATCACCCTCAAAAACTTTAGTGGGGAGTTCCAAATCTAAAATTTCCCACCCCATCCTTATATATTCTCATTCTACAACCATTAATTCATAGTAAATTAATCAAACACTTCCAAAATAAACCATTGGCCCTTCAAATATAAAACATCAGGATAGGTGGAATCAATCCTTCAATCACATGCAATGGATCCATTTATCCTATTTTTCAATTGAAATCTTTTGGTAACCTATATAAAGACTAGATTAAGATCAATACATTTACTACTACTAAGATAATAGCCAAAACCTTCTTAGGTGATGCATTAGATTGGTAAAAAAATTTATGTCTAACTCCATCTCTAGTTTTCAAGATTCAGTTAATTTATTGGTTCATGAGTTTTAATCATATGATATACCTAAAAAAACTTATCTTGCTTCAAAGTTTGTAGGAAAATATATAATGAGACTGCCCAAGCCTTCATAAACCATTGTAAATCCTTAGCCAATAAAGTTGAGACTAAAATGTCAACAAAAGCTCTTTCACCTATTTACCAATTCCCTTAATCCCAAATTATATTACATCATCAATATTCTCTCTCTAAAACCATTATAAGAATCCCTCAATTAATCTAAACACCAAGACCTCCTTAGAATATAATTTGATCCTTCCCATCCTAATCATAAAACTCACATGCTTATGAAATATATAAACAAAATTACTATTGATGATAGTTTCTTAAACACATATGATTCAAATAGAGCCATAAATGCTATTCTACCAAGAAGATCCAATGAAGTGACATTTTATAAAATTATAAATGGAAGTCCCTTCCATCCTCTTCCTCCTTTACATGTCAATTGTTATGAAATTTACTAGCCTCTTTCCCTATCTGAGATTAGGAAACACCTTCTTAAACCCTCACCTTGATATTTTGGTACTCCTCATACTAGTTCTCATTGATACAATCTTAAAATGGTTTTTTGGTTCCACATAAATTGGGTACATTCCCATGAGACTCATAAACAATTTTAACAAATTTATTTCAAATTCTTACTTGGTTAAAATGTCAATCATGAATCCATGATCCAAGAAGGATAAAAATCTTATGACAAGGTATCCAAAGCTCATGACTCTAAATTCAAGTGTGATGCACTTAACCAATCTAACTTTGACCTTAATATTTACTCAAATCCACTTAAAAACCTTAATAAAATATAACATTAAACTAATCAAAATAAACCACTAGCATTTAATGTTGTTAAAACAACATTAAATACACACTATTATAATGATGTGTAAAACCTAATTAGTATGAGCAATATGAAGTGTGTAGTGTCCTATATTGATTTTTATCCTCATTAGACTCATCTTCCATATACTACTTACATAATAGTTTAGGATAACCCTTTACATCATTTTTAGATATCAAATATGAGGAAATAATAACCATTTTACTTTCAAATATCCCAACTACACCATCCAATACAATGTAGTTTATTGAGTTCACAACTACATTATCTAGCCTAATGTAGTATATTTATCCATCAACCTTTGCTCTAATTGTATTGTCTAACCCAATGAAATATTCCATTTCTTGATCAATTATAACTACATTGGATAATTTGATAGAACTTTTGTTGATAAATAAATATTTCTATTAAATAGACCAGTTTTGTATACTCTATTACAAACCTTAATTATGATTATATTATATCATCTAGGTCAATACAATCTAATTTTCATGTCTCTATGTAACCAACCACACCAACTAGGTTAATAATGTTAGCTCTACCTACCTCAATTATATCAGTAGTTTTATGACCACATGAATTAATTTCTAATCAAATTTATTTTAGATATAATTCTTATACAATTGATTTGCTTCTAAATTACATGCCTGTTTCATAGTCTTATATAGATCACATTAGATTTTATGCATGGGTCCCCATAGAAGAAATTTATAAGTTATCATTTCAAATTCCATTCCTTGAGATCATGAGTACTTGTCCTAATCATATAAATATAATCATACAACTCTTATTTTACATGAGAATTCCCTGACCACCACCTATGGGGAAAGAGGGTACCTTTCCTAAGTATCATGATAGTATTTTACAATAATGTGAGTAGATGTCTATCCAAGTCGACTAAAATACAAATGATTCTCTTTCACTAAAAAATAATATAACCTCTATGATCCTTGAGAAAAATTTACTTGTTGCAAATGATCCTTTATTATTAATTAGTGTCTAAGTTGGTGATATTTGAGTCAAACGAGCCTTGGTAGATGAAGGTTCTATCACCTACATCACCTCCTTAGAACTCATCAAAACTTTATGATAATTGGATTGTAATATTAATTCTTCCTAAATCATGTGCCAAGGATATGAAAACATAAAAATGCCTCCACTAGGGTGTGTTTGGATCCCTATCAAATTACCTCATATAACACTTATGTTTCCCTTTATGTTTGATACAAAAAAATTATTATCTACCCTTAGACTCATCACATAAGGGCACTAGCCTTTCCCACATGTCAACGAATAAAATTTCATTATAATGGTGTTATCTGAAATATTAAAGGTGATACTAATACTTAGAGTTATAGAAATTCCAAGATTTTTATGTCTTTAAAATAACAACCCTTGAACTCTTTCCAAACATTCTTTTCTATGAATACCAACACTTTAATTATCACATCAATTCTAACCTATGTTATAATGGTCATCATAAAATTTTGGATAGTATCAAACCCAAGCTCTTATATTTTAATGATGATAATCCTAAAGAGATTAGTCTAAAGATAAAAACATTAGATATACCATCTAATATCATATCTCTATTATATCCCTCCTTATGAACTTATTATCTCAAGAATCTTAGTAAAAATTATGTTGTAATCCCTAAGAATCCCATTTCCCATTCATTCTCTAGTGATACAATGGTTGAATTCCTTAAAATTTATCTTAACAGTCCATAGTTTGAATATAGTTATAATCTTGATGAAACTTACTTGTATAGTGATTCCCAAGCTAAGGATGTGGAATTTATCCATTATCATTACTCTCTCCAATATCTTATTATAAGTCTACATATTTTTATAGTGTTAATTCAATTGATATCATTTGACTTATCCCTCCTTAAAATTTAATTGACATTACTCCTTTAGTTTATGTCCATAAGTTTGAAATGGAGTAAATTATAACTTCTACCAAACATACCAGTCTTGTTATTTATGATCCTCTTCCAATCATGCTTTATGATAGATCCATGAGAGGATCATACTAGTTTTCTAGGTTTTCCAATCCTTCAAACTCACTTCCTCTAAATATTTTGGCCACATTGATAGGTCCCACACTAAGGTTGTATCCCATATATGTAGTAATACCTATTTTTTCCTTTCACAAAGTATATGATCACTCTGAACCACAATGTTGAGCATACCATAGGTATCTGAACCAAAATAAAGTTATTGGGTATATCAATATATACTATGATTGTGATTATTTATTTGAAAAAATTATTGATAGACCCCATTATGATTATCCACAAAGGTCATATGTCGTACCACACTAGCCTTACCATAGGATGAACCATATTGTGCATTTCAAAAGATATTTGACCATTAAACTAAAGAGTGTAGATCCTATTGAAGATTCGTAACATAGTTGAAGTTTCATGACCTAAGTCATACCATGGATAGTTGAAAAAATATCTATACTAATCATGGGAACATTTATTACTTTCATGGGATCAATTCACATTATTTGACCCACTATAAAGGTCTTAAATATTATCTTGATACACTCCATATTTAAGCAACTAAGTTTCCTAGTATTTTGAACATATCACCACCAAATATTACACCATATTATATCCCCAAACATGGTGACTAGTATTTTCTTGGAACCAGTGTTTTACACATTAAATAAATAGACATAAATCTCTCTAAAAGCATTTTAAATACTTTCTAAGGCCCCACCTCAAAAATCTCAACAATGATCACATAGTCATTTTAGGACAATGAAATAGCCTCCCCTATGACTAGATCCATATGTATACTAGATTATGTATTTAAAACAATGTTATATGTTCCTATCATTTATTTTTCATCAAGAGGCCCAAAGGCTCCTTCATCTTATTTTCTTACATTTTACTTAGAGATCATATGCTAGGCAATTGTAGCATGACTCAAAAAAAATGTAAATAATACCATGATTAGAGCCAAATATCAATAAAAACATGACTTATTAGCTGCTGTATATGATATATGTTGATATATTTCATGACATTTGTTAGCATATATTATGATATGTCATATTCTTCACATTTTTATTGGATTTCATATTATTATATGTAGCATATTTGATGTGTGTTGTATATATCATGTTATTTTAAGATTTTAGTCCTTTAATTTTTATTATGTATGTATTATTTTTAACATTTAAAATTAATTTATAGTTGGAATTTGTTTCCCTAGTGAATCTTAGGTATCACCTTTTAAAAGTTATTTTTATCACATTTATACCATTTTTCAATTTGCCTTAGTCTTCTTGAGATTCTTTGGCCTATTTTTATTCCCCCACTTTTGGTATGAATTTTCATATCAATTCTTATGTTATATCCCATGATTACATTACTATCACATTTCATAACATAGCCTACTCACTTTCAAAACAATGTCCTCCCTTCCGGTGGTCAACTATAAACCTATTAGTTATTGTACCATTCTTATCACATAGATAGATCATCCATGATCCATAGTTTTTCCTCTTTCCTTTCACTTAAGGCACACTAAGGTATATTTTTATATTTCACAATTTTTGTGTGGGTAAATTCTATGATTATTTTTGGCACCATGGTCTTTAGGTTCTCCTTTCTAGTGGCAAGTTATAGGTTATTTTTTTTGGATATCTATATCACCCATGTTTGGTTTTTCCAAATCCTTATGGAAGATGAATAAAAAAAATAAAATTAATAACAATACAAAATAATATCAAAATAAAAATGAAATATTAAAGGTCAAATCATGCCAAAATATGTAATATTTATTTGACACATCTCCTATTTTAGTAAAAACTCAAACTCCATAGTTTTTCTCATCATAGAACCAAGTTCCATTGGTATGTTGAATGTGAGTATAATGGGATAGGAGTTCCTATTACATCACTATATCTTATTATATTTTAGTACCACCTAATTTCTCACACAGGCACCCAATATTCATATCAGGCCTATGACTATATAAGGGGTCCTAAGAAGTGGGAAACATGTGTTTGGAAGGTAATATTATTTTAATTTTCATGAATATATCCTTCATGTGATGATCTATATAATTCAATTTTTATCCCAAGTTTGTACTTATTAAGTAGTGTTTCCTAAGTTCTTGATGTCGATAGTTCTTAGCCTTGCCCATTTGACTAGAGAGTATTATCTCTGTTAAGAATTCTTACATCTTTATGGAACCTTACAAATTAAATTTCATGATATATTCCCTGATATTCCCTTGATATATATCAATTTAGTCTAATTACATCATTTACTATTTGATTTATTTACATTTTTTCCATCATTTGTGATATCAGTTAGCTTTTCAATTTTTGAGTTATATCATAGACCTTGTTGAATATAGCCATGCCTTACCCATAAATGTCAATCATAATTTTTATCCACATGTAATATTATTCTAATTTTCATGCATATATCCTTCATGGGATGATCTAAATACATCAATTTTTACCCCAAGTTTTCACTTATTAGGTAGTGTTTCCTAGGTCCTTGATGTTGAAGTTCTTATCCTTGCCCACTTGAATAGAGAGCATTGTCTCTGTTAAGAATTCCTAAATCACCTTTTTGGCACCTTTCATCTTAACTTTAATCATATCTTCCTTGATATCCCCTTGACATATATCAAATTAATTTGATTACATCCTTTTTTATCTAATTTATTTGCATTTTCACCATCATTTAAGATGTCACTTGGATTTTCAATTTTTGAGGTGTATTGTAATACCTTGTAGAATACAACCATGTCTTTCCCAAAAAGTCCAATCATAATTATTATCCACACCATCCAAGTCATCATAGTCATGTATTTATACGGTTGTGTTTTCTTACATCCATATTTATAATAAGTAATGATTTCTATTTTTCACTCATTGGAGTCTTTTTATTTCTTTATAATCATTTATATCCTTGTTTAATTTAATTTGAATTTACTTGTGTTATAATGGATGTAACTCATAATTATTTTTATCTTCGTTTATGTTTGATTTAAGTTGAGTTTACTTGTCTTAAATTCTATTTGATATTTATTACAATCATTTGTGTTTTTGTATATGTTTGATTTAAGTTGAATTTACTTATCTTACATTTTGATTGAAATTTATTTACAATCATGTGTGAATTAATTTATGTTTAATTCAAGTTGAATTGATTTATCTTATATTTTGAATGAGGTTTTTTGAAAATCATTTTTGTTTTCCTTTAAGTTTGATTTAAGATGAATTTACTTATCTTAAATTTTGAATGATATTTATTTATAATCATTTACGTTTTTCTTCATGTTTGATCTGAGTTGACCTTACTTATGATTCATGGGATGAAATAATTTTTTATGCATATCCTTTTTAATTGTCTCTTGATTTTTATTAAATTGGATTTTTCTATTTAAAATGTTCTACATATCTCATATGGTGTGTTTTACAATGATTTTAATTCATTTTTATACATTTTATCTATTAATTTTTTTATATGTTATAAAATTTACCATTTTTTGCTTTTTTTTTACCATGAATTTAATCATATTTACTAGAAAATAACAAAACATTCATCATAACACATAAAATTTTACCATAGCATGAAATTTAAACATAAATGCCTAGTAGAAATAAAATAACTCATACACCATATAAGTAGATTAAAAAACTAAGTGTAATCACCTAAAAGTGGTAATTGGATTCTAAGAGTGTCTCTTGAGTTAAGATATCCCTAGGCTAGCCATATACCTATCCTTGATCATTAGACTTACATTTACAATTATTCAGCAAACAGTAGTCACTGATATCTAGTCATAACATAGTCCTAAAATTTTCATCTCAAAACCCAATCCAAATTGTTAATTAATCTACCAATAGGACATTAGCACCACATTTAGGATACTACAACCACATGACACTAGTGTCCCCAACTAGGCACTATTGTCATTAGCCTCATATCTACCCAATAGATGGTATTTAAAATGTTTTCCCCTCCTAAGGTCAACCTAATCTCATTTTCTTATCTGCACAAGTAACAAAACCCTATAAATACAAGTGTAATCCACCTCTCTTCACTAGATTGGAAATAGATGCAAATTTTATTTAAATAAAAGATAAAGTTATACAAAATCAAGGTATTTGATCTCTATTCTACACTAATTTTTACATACTACCATATACAATATCCCTAAGTCTAGTTCTTGTATGGTTCTTCAGTGGTTGACTTAGTGAGGAGATTAATGAATGATATTGATGGTATGGACATGTTGCATAGACCCTATAGTGTGTTATGACTACTTGAAGTGCTTGTAGAAGTGAAAGGAATTCATCAACATAATCATATAAAGGTTTAGGTTCAAGTCATCATCTTGATAGATAAGGTTGAGTGAGTAGATTGATATTATTGAACATGGTTATCTGATGTCTTAGGTTGTTATTTATGTCAAAGAGAGCATGAGGTACTAGTGCATGAATGACAAAAAAGTAGTGTTTGATAGCTTAGAGAGACTGTGGTATATGTGTAGATCATTAAAGATAAAGAAGAGGTTATGAGGCATCCATAGATGTATTGTTGAAGTTTTGGTGTGTCATTTTATCATTTGGAAAGATAAACATGCTTATTATAGTTTAATATAAACCATACCATCACTGCACATCATGTAGATATGAGTGATCCAAAAATATTTGTGCATTTTGTGCAGGTAATCAAAAAGTCAATAGTGGTAAAAATTTATCATGGAGATGTTGTATATAGATATAAGAAGGTATCCTAAATATTTGGAGTCTTAATTTTTTTTTCTAGTTCATGATATAAACCTTCAAATTTACTCTAGCGGACTATAATGGACTAGAGACCATCAAGTTTAACTATGTTAAAGTCTGTGGTCAAATAGTCAAGATAGATCTAACAAAGCATGTGATCTTGTTAGATAGTTATCCAATGATTCATATTAAGTCAATATGTCAAAATATTATTACAAGGCATGTGAGGTTACCAAGTGTTGTAATTTTGTTAGAGGTAACTCTAGGGTATGTAGAGGGCATGTAGGGCTACCAAGTGGCTTAATCTCATAAGCAAGGATCTAAGATCAATGGTGAGAGATTCAAGGTAAATATTAGGATAATTTAAAGGAGATTTATAGAGAATATTTGAGAAATTTTTTTTAAGCCATGAGATGAAGACACATGTCTAAAATATTTGAATTTACCAATGACCATTGGTATTTGAATTTAACAAAGGAAAAGTAAGTGTTGAGTTTTTTACTTATATCTTTTGATGTAAGATGAATTTGAAGGTAATGTAAAAGGAAAAGTTTTAAATAACTTAAATTTGAATCTATAAAATTTAATTATAATATTTTAATGTTTGTATAGTTATATATATTAAGCTCCAAAATTTACTATGTGTTTTGACCATGTTCTACAAGATACCCGAGAAGGATAATTGAGTTGTTTTTTATATTATTTTGATATTTAAAGATGAAATAACTATTAAAGAGTGTTTTATAATCCATGAATAATATATGTATATATTTTTTAGGTTTTACCAATTGATATTTAGTATGAAAAATTCTTATAAGTTGATTGTGTTTATTTAATACACTGATAGTTTGAGTGACCATCTTGTAGAGGCAAGTTGAAGATGTTTTGAGTAGAATTGAAGAAGAAAATAAGTATGGATATGTTATATAAGTATAAAATATTTATTATAAGTTATTTTTTTTCATTATTTTCCCCTGATCATATATGTAAATTCAAAATAGTATAGTTGTATTTTGACTGTGTGTAACCAGCCTAAGTGGTCATTTTGGGAGAGTTGATTTGAGTGCTTAGATTTAGTGTTGAAATTTATAAGGCACATGGAGGTAGTCTAGAGGTTTTTAAGGTTTGAACCATGTGATATAATCATATTTATAATATAAATATTAGAGTAGTTGCTTCAAAAGTTTGAGGCTATGTTTTTTGTGTTTGAAGGCCGAAAGAGTGAGGTGACCTAATTGGTAGGTTTAAGTGTTGAGTTTGTGTGCCAAGTGGAATGTACCCATGGGAAAGTGAGAAAGGGTCTATTAAAAATAGTTTTTATATGTTATAAGTATTTTTGTGGGTTTAATGTGGTCTAAGATGTTGCAAGAGCAATGTGTTGATGTGAAGGCCTAATTGTTTTAGGTCTCATTAAAGCCTAATAGAGGATTTGAGTCTTAAGGACTATGACCAACATATGGAATGGATTTTTTCACCCATGTAACATATATAGAGACCTATTTCAAGTGTAATACAAGTATGTTAATTATCTTGGCCAACCAATATTAGTTAAACAAAGAAAGTGGTATAAGTACAAGTTATATTTCAGTTGTTTGAGAGGTTTAAATAGTGTGTAGATGAGTACAAGATTTGTGAAGGTTGTGAGATCCATGTGAATGTATTGAGAGGTATATCAGAGTGAATATTTAATGTATGACCTTTTGGTTATAATTATAATGTTGAATTTATAGGTTTGATGCATGAGAATAAGTGAAGGGTTTCTCTATCAGATTTAGAAGCAATCAGAGTTTTGGAGTTATTCATTTTATAGATGTTATGTTGGTGGTCAAAATCTTAGGAAAGTTGGTGCTTGTAATATTTAGGGGTTGGTTATCCTTGTGAATTGGGTGCTTCACTAAAGTTTCTTATTTTTAATAAACTTATAGGATAAGTAATCCATGTGTTTATAAGCTTGAGAGTGGGTTTTCTCCCCCAAGAGGGTTTCCCACATAGATCTTTTGTTATCTTACTTATCTTTCATGTTCATTTATATGAGTGGATTATTTGATTCTTGATTGATTATGGTGTATGACTAAGGTTTTAAAGGATTTATATTGAATTTTTTGAAATATTTGATTCACTAATTCACCCCCCTCTTAATGACCATACCTATAATAGTACATACATCAAGCACTAGGAGGGAAAACTACATCGGACTTGATCCCTCTTTAGAGTATTGGAATTTAGGTAATTATCTACATAGCAGGGTGTTGAGAATGTCTAGTCCATCCTAGTAACAAAAAAGCAATTATTTATTATGACATACATGTGAGGAGATTATGGTGTGCACATGAAATCAAGTTTTCTAGGTACAATATAAAGCTATAGGTTTTGATCATGTAGGAACAAAACATATAGACATAGGTGTAGGCACTCCCTAAAAATATGAACATACCCATAAATTGGACACTAATGCCATAGTAAGTACACTACACATAGATAGAACTATTATCCAAACTGGGTGCTACTATCCAATGTATAGAGAAACACCATAATACTTTTGATGAAATAAAATACTACCCAAATAATTTAAGAACCCAGATCATCCATGACAATCATTTTTTAGATAAGTCTCTATTTATCCCTATTCATTACTATTTATAGAAAGTCAAAAAGGTCAAAATCATAACAAATTAGTATTTAATTATTGTATATTTATTTAACTAATTTAGGCATCTCATCCCCTTAATCAAACACAAGAATTACTTGTCTAAAAATCTAAAAGGTTAAATCAATTGGTGAACTTGTCTTACTTTGAATATTACATCAAACCCTAACTTGAATTAATTCATATTTTTATGAAATATATTTAGGGTTGAATACTTATGATTTTATGTGGGTAACCTATCTAAATTAAAATCACATTTTACATTAGGATTTCACTTCATTTTATATTTAATTTAAAATTTTATAAATAAACCCTAGCTTTCAAAACCCTAACCCTAGATAGTCTTAAGGTTTGTATCATTTTTTACACTATTTTCACTAGATTATATTAATTATTCAAAATTCATATATTCTATTTTAGTATCTCTATTTAAATTTATTTGTTATATTCCATCTAAAAAATCTATAAGTTCTACCCTAAGAAGAAGTGCTAGAATAGGTGGTAATCCTATAGAGCATATTCAGATTCCAACTATCCAAATCTATAATAAGAACAAGGAACCTATTACAACTCTAGATATGAATCCCTCACACCTTGATTATGTGGAATTAAATGAAAATGTATTATATGATAAATAATATAACTACGAATAATATCATGTCGATATTGAGGATCAAGACGCACTACCTCCACTTAATTATAATGATATATTTGTGAACAAAGATGAGGTATTATAAGGCTTTAGATATATATCTTGGGAATAGACACATGATCATGCACATATTTTATAGACCATATTAGAAATCAAGAATAACAACAAAAATGTTCAAACTTCAACCCCTCTAGTTAATGATGTTTTCCCACCTTCAATGGATCCTACTCAACTAACTCAGATAGCATAACCAAATTTTTTTATTTAACCATCAATGATAACTACAATACTTATGTATATTTATTATCCTATAGATGTATAATATCTTATGTATTAATTTTTTTTTCTAAGGTGTTACATCTTGAGCATGGAGTATCTAAGCCATCACATGCCTTGAATTCCAACATTCTCTTGCATACACCTTTAGCACATCACATTGCAGTGACTCCTTTTCCATCTAGTTTCTTATCACCCAAGCTCACATTATATGATTGTAAGGGTGACCCAAAGCATTTACTTAGATATTTTTAGGTAACATGTTTGGACTATGTTTCCAATGATTAGATTATTACAAATCTCTTTCCATAAAGTCTCAAGGATTATGCCCTACATGGGTTTTATGATTTGCCTAACTAATCTATTATAAAATTCAATTATTTATCATATATGATCCTAAAACACTTATCTAAGAACATAAGTCATAATATATCATATGCACAAGTGTCACAATTAAATCAAAATTTAAGTGAGCCCAAAATTGATTATATCTTATGATACAATATAATCTTATCATAATTGACATCACCATGGAAAATAGAGATCTTCAAGATATATTTAAATAGAGTTTATTACCATAACTTCTTGAATAAATTCTATTCAATGAGTATTTGACATGTGTGTGTGTGTGTGTGTGTGTGTGTGTGTGTGTGTGTGTGTGTGTGTGTGTGTGTGTGTGTGTGTGTGTGTGTGTGTGTGTGTGTGTGTGTGTGTGTGTGTGTGTGTGTGTGTGTGTGTGTGTGTGCGTGTGCGTGTGCGTGTGCGTGTGCGTGTGCGTGTGCGTGTGCGTGTGCGTGTGTGTGTGTGTGTGTGTGCCATATAGTAAATGAAAGAGAGGTTAAGCTCTTAGAAATGGGAAAACTTAAGTACACAAATGGATCATATTCAAATATTAATATTACAAATAAACCTCCATACAAGGTTAGGGACATAGAAAAAAAGTGATAAAAAATCCATAATCAACATAGCTTCAGAGCCTTCTCCTAGATTGGTTTTATCAATTCCTCATTTAAAATTCTTCACAAATTTAACAAAGTCACTATCATGAGTTTTAAAAAAACTATTAGAATGAAATATCATATCTGTCCCTCCCATTAAAGAGGTTGATACAATATTTACTCTTCTAAAGAGATATGATTCAAATGAACTATATGAGTATCACAGGGTACCAAGCCACAGGATAACTAGATGCATTAGCCTAAAGAATAAAGTAAAAGATGTCACTAAAGAAAATATTATTAATTTGGGTACACCCATAAAGGAACTAAGATTTAAAATAGAGGCAAATACACTTAAGACATTTTTATATCTTTTCCCAAAGCATATAACTAATGAGTTAGGAGGCATATTAGGTGTTTATTCTACATACTAGGCTCATCCACCACCAACTTCCTATCCCACAATTATAAAGGAGACACATCCATTATATAACATTATTGTCATGTATCACATTAAAATTCCACCTGAAACACCTATCAC